>OVAN01001229.1:0-43384 GCA_900406275.1 Anastatica hierochuntica | reverse complement strand
CAAATCTACCTCTATAATAGAGTTCCTCTATTTTAGAGAAAAATATAGAGACATACATTGGAGATGCTCTAATAGAGGAAAAACTAGAGATGAGGATTTTGCTCCATTGTGTTCTTTTATAATAGAAAAATGCTATATTTGTCTCTATAAATAGAGAAATGCTATATTTGCCTCTATATTTGGAGAAAAAATAGCATTCTTCTATTTAAAGCATCTCCAACCCATCTCTATTTTAGAGATATCTATAGTAGAGGAAAAGTAGAGATGAAGATTTTGCTTCAATGTGTTCCTTTATAATAGAGGAATGTTATATTTGCCTCTATAAATAAAGGAATGCTATATTTGCCTCTATGTTTGGAGAAAAAAATAGCATACCTCTACTTATAGAGGCAAATATAGCATCCCTCTATTATAAGAGCATCTCCAACCCATCTCTATTATAGAGAAAAAAATAAAAAGAGTTTTTGCTCTAATGTAGGACTCTATTTTAATAGAGAAATGCTATAATTTTCTCTATAAATAAAGAAATGTTATATATTTCTCTATAACTAGAGACAAATATAGCATTTCTCTATTTATAGAAAAAAATATAGCATTTATCTATTTATTTATAGAGTAATACATTGGAGCAAAAATCTCATTTCTATTTTTTTTTCTCTATTATAGAGATATCTAAAATAGAGATGGGTTGAAGATGGTCTAAAGGAACACATTGGAGCAAAATCTTCATCTCTAGTTTTTTCTCTATTATAGAGATCTCTAAAATAAAGGTGGGTTGGAGATGCTCTTAAAAAGCACTAATAGCACTACACGAGAGAATTAGGATGAGGGTTTCGTTCCGGTTCGGTTAAAAATGAAAATCGGTTTCACAAACCCGGTCGGTCGTTTTTCGGTTTTTCAGGTTTTTCCTTTTTCCGAATTTTCAAAGTTTTAAGGGTTTTTTGAGTTTTCCAGTTTTGGGTTCAAATTTGGTTTAAGGGCCTATTGTTTTTCAGATTTTCCAAGTTTTGGCTTTAATTAGAGTAGGGGTGGGCATTCGAATCCTCGGATCGGATCTCAGATCTTCGGATCTCGGATCGGATCCTTCGGATCTCAGATCTTCGGATCTCGGATCCTTCTATTTAGGATCCGATGAATTTTCGGATCGGTTCTTGAAATTTTAAACGGATCCGAAACCGGAAAAAATTCTAAAAACCCAAAAAACCGAAAAAACTGAACCGAATTATCCGAAAAACCCGAATAATTCGAAATAAAACAAAAAAAATTAATATATTAATATTCAAAAAAAAAAATTGTAAAATTATAAAAAATTTGGGTATTTCGGGTACCCGATCGGATACCGGTTCGATTCCGGTTCGGGCAATAATATTATGGGCAAATTTAGAGAAATGTACATCTCATATATTTATTAATGTCACAAAATGCTTTTAAGTGGTTTAAGATGACCTCTAATGTTACCGGAGTTCATATGCCATCCTCTCCGAGAGCTCGGCTCCAACGACTTTCCGGTAACTAACCAACATTGACTCCGGTTGTTTCCGTACTACACGATTCTTGATCTGTGGTAAATCCTGCAAAAAATAGTTTAGTTTTAAGCGTTTTTCTTTTAGAAAAAAAGAAATATGATGTGAAAAGAAACAGGAGAGAGTAATGAGAATGGTATTGAAATTTACATTGTATCGAAGTCGAGATCCACCAAGATTGATAAGAATATTAGCAATGTGGTGGCGGTTTCTACTAGAGTCTGAGTCTAAATCTCCATCAGCAGCAGCATTTGTATATCTTGGATTCATGAGGTGATGATAGAGAAACTTCAGGGAAACTATACAAGATGGAATATGGCTTTTTATCAAGCAGAGGCTTTAGCTACTTCCATCTAAGAACAAAATGCGAGAAAAATCATTGGATTAGTGACAACACGCAACAACAAAAATCAGTCTTAGTTTTGTGATTTTGGGAACTCACTGGTAACGGAGAGGACACAGAAGCTCAGAAGTGCGATAAGCTGCTTTATATCTCATCTTGTTGCAGGAATATTTGTAGTAGCCTAGGTGCTACGGAAGAGAGGAGGAGCAAGAGTGTCGTATAGCCATAGCTTAACTAGGCCATCACGTTTCATCTATAGCTCGTCGTTGGCATTAGCAGGAACCAACGATCCATCAATATGACCTAAGACATCAAAAGTAAGGCAACGAGTTAGGAATAACTCTCTCCAAGCATCATAATTATGGTCATCAAAATCCAAAACCAAAAGGATATGAGATTTGATGTTAGTAACACCAAATGCTCTTTCAATGGTGTTTTGTGCTGCCATTGTAACAAGAAAAAGAGAAAGATGAAGGACAGAGAGACGAAAGAGAAGCAAAGCGAGAAAAGAAAGAAAAGAAAGAGATAAGGAGTAGGTCTCAGAAGCTATGAAGCTCTAATACCATGAAATCAAGTGTATTACAAGATATATATACACAGGATAGTTATATTGTTGCACTATACATGGAGCTAAATCAGACTTAGTTGAATGAGCCTAAAATAAAGGAACAGATTGTAACAGATTGTTGACTCTGTCTAACAGTTTCCAAGAGACAAGGATGCGAAATCTGGATCCCAGACTAGGTGTTTACTGAACAAACAATAAGAGAGTCATCAACTCGGTATTGTTAATGGAAAGAACCGAAGCCACAAGGATGAACCTTTTCTTCATCATCAACGGAGTGTCGACCAAAAACCTTTTTAGAGTGCTCTCCGGCTTATCGTTATGCACTCTCAGTTGATACCACTTGTATAATTCATACTCCTCTGGATCAAAACTCGACCTTTTCAAATGTATATTTAGCTTCCACTTTCTTACCTGAAGGTTGTTTGAAGAAGACTTTGTTGTCGTAGCTCATTGTCAATTTGGTCAGACAAATCCTTTATGATTGGTTCCACTTGATTGTTTTGTTCTCTTTTAGCAGCTCCAAGTGATTTTCTCACCGACACTGAAACTTCACCAGAAAAAGAAACATCGGGATCTTCTGCTTGCCCTCTCGGCTTCGCATGTAGTTCACCATCCGAAAACGTTTCCACAAAGAATCACAGAAAACAGTTAAACAGAGAGATTTTTCATACCTAGACAGTATCAAAGAAGTTTGTTGAATTTTGAGAACAAATTGGTCAAGAGATAAAGTGATGAAAATTTCAACAAGGCATTATAAAGGCGAGGAGAAAAGTTTTGTGACATAATTGGAAAAAAACAAACAAACAACTTAGTACAACTTTCAATTAAGAGTGCATATAAGTACAATACCTTTCAAGTCTTCTACGCACTCGCCGCTGCTCCTTAGAAGGAACAAAATCACTTGCTTTCAAGCGGATAGTATAAGAAGGGCAACAAGTTTTTTCCATCTCAGGGTTTGTAAAGGAAGCATGCAGATCGTCTACATCCACAGTCAAGAAGGGCTACTCAATATAAAAGCAAATACACACCAAAATGATCACTATTAACCTCAGAAAAACAAAAGACATGGCGATCGAAGAACACTGAACGTTGAAAAAACCCTTCAGAAGCTCAATCATCATAGCCTTAACTTCATTCAAACATTGTGTTGTTAACACAAAACTAAAACCTATTCATTTCTCTAGAAGAAGAGCAAATAGATGCAACTAATGAGAAACGAGACACAACACTGAGTTATCAATATAAAATCATAGCTCATAGCTACAGAAATCTATAATTATAAAATTCAATTTTCACATATTTCTCGGCCAGATTATCATCGTAAGTAATTTAGGGTTGGGCGTTCGGTTAAGTTCGGTTCTTTCGGTTCTCGGTTATTTCGGTTTCCCAAAAATTGGAACCATTCGGTTCCTAAAGTATTTCGGTTCGGTTCCAGTTCGGGTTCGGTTTCGTTTGAATTAAGTAATCATTCAGATACTAATGTTCGGATATTTTCGGGTATTTTCAGATATTTTTGGGTATATTTTCGGGTATTTCAGATATTTTCGGGTATTTTTAGATATTTTCGGTTATTTCGGTTACCCGTTCGGTTCCTGTTCGGTTCCGGTTCGGTTCTGGTTTTTTCGATTCTCAAAAATTGGAACCATTTGGTTATTTTTCAACTACGGTTCGGTTATTTTTCGGTTCTTTCGATTCGGTTATTCGGTTCCGGTTATTTTGCCCAGTCTTACTCAACATCAACGATGCTCAATGAGATGATATAATTAGGGCTGGGCATTTTACCCGATACCCGAAACCCGACCCGAACCAAACCCAAAATACCCGAACCGAACCCGAACCCGGAATAGAAAAATACCCGTACGGGTATTAGGTCTCGAGAAGTTAGGGTATCGGGTAATACCCGAACCCGAACGACTACCCGAAAAAACCCGAACCTGAACTTACCCGAATCCGTACCCGAGCCCGAACCCGAAATCCAAATAAGTATCCAAATAAGTATCCAAATATACCCAAATACCCGAAAAATACTCAAAATAAATACCCGAAAAATCCGAAAATTAGTTAAAAAAAACCCGGAGTACTCGAAGAAAAACCTGAAAATATCCAAAAAAACCAGAAAGACCCGAAAATACCCGAAGTACCCCAAATATCTGAACCCGAATACCCGAACCCGAACTATCCGAACCCGAACCTAAATATCTGAACCCAAACCCGAACAGTAAAAATACCCGAACGGGTATTGTAGAGCTGGAGTTCGGGACCCGAACCCAAACAGAACCCGACCCGAACCCGGTCGGGTAACCGAACGCCAAGCACTAATAAGGGAATTTCAAATTTTCCAAATATATTGTTCGATCAGATCAACTTTAGCTAAGAGAAAGTAGTGGAGGAAGAAGAAACACAAAATTTTAATACCGGAGCGGGTTTGGAATTTAAAGTAACCACAAGTGGATCTATTGCAACCACAATCTGCAACTATACTCTCTCCGCCAGCACCACCACGGCTCGCTTCTCGTCTTCGCTTTCTTTGACAACATGATCAAGAAGAATCCAGTAAGATTCATCCGATGACAGTCACGATGGCACTGCTAAGTTCTCTATTCTTCCCGACGAAGAAGAAGAACTTTCACTGAAAAATGAGATCAACTCCCTGTCGTTTTGTTTAGGTGAACGTCACGATGTTTTTTTCATGATATAAAAATCGTCACGCGTGTTCTCCTGCAAAGGAAGAGTAATTTCTTGTCGTTTTTATTAATTTACACTGACCGAGAGTCCCCTCCTATTATAAAATTTCCTCTCTTCAGCCGTCGTCCACAAAGCAACCTGTTTAAGTCTTTGTTCTGCCCCCGGCGTCGTCCGTGACGGTGTCGGAGGGTTCTCCCTCCCACTCTCCTCCTTTTTCTTTGCCTCTTCAAGCTTCATCTTCCTTGGCCGATATGCCCACAACTCTGATTTTTGTCGATCTGTTTTCAAGTCCGAGATCCGCTCGCGAGGAGATTAGATCTGGAGGAGCCGACGATTTTTGGAGTCTAGGCGAGGTCTCAAAAGGTTTGGGTGTAGAGATGGTCGGCTTTTTAGAGTTTCTAGGGTCTGGTCCAAAATCATTTTCCTTTTAGATCTCGGACGGATCCTCGGTGTTGGAGGCGCGTGTCCATGACGAAGACTCTCCCTTGCCAGATGTCATTTGGGCTTTCTTTGGTGGTTCGAATCCTAACTTTCCTTTGCAGGTCTCAGAGACATTTTGGTTCAAGTTGTGGAGGGTTCGTGTATTCCTTCATGTTTAATGTCTTTTTGTTGAATCTAAAGATGAACAATGAGATATCTATAGTTGCTCCTTGGGGTTTGTCATGTCCGTGGTTTTATGAGTTGTTAGAAGGTTGTGGTATTTCTTGATGCGCTTATTTCTCCGGATGTGTTTGGCGATCTCTATTGGCGATGTCTCCTCGTTGAATTGGTCAAGGGTCAAACGGTTTGTGCGAGAGGTGTGCTCGGCCTACAAGTTAGGAGCAACGGTTTGGAAAGGTGTTTCTGGCTCCTCTGTAAGGCAGTGTGTAGAGCCTTGTGCCTTTGGTCGTTGCTTGAGTTCATTGGTGCTAGTAGTAGCACTATCTTCTTCGACTCGGGTATTTCACGTCGGTGTTCTCGTGGCTCTTTAGAAGCAATATAATGAGGTCCGATTGTGTCTATTACCCTCAATAACTTCGGCTCGTGAAGCTCAGCTTCACTACTACTCCAATCATTTCGTTAGGCCTTTTTATCAGTTTTATGCTATTAGATATGCTTTGTTCATCATTATAGTTTCATCGTTTGTATGATTCCGGTACGTGTATCCTTGTTGTTTGGCTCTGGGGGTCTGTTCTGTAGACTCGCCGGCTCTTGGTTCCGAAAAGGCGTAGTCCTTTGCCGGCTTATTTCCTATGGTTTGTACTTTTTCATTATGATAATAAAATCTATCCTTTAGATGGAAAAAAGAGTCCCCTCCTATTATATTCAAACGTCAAGCATGTTATCTTGTTCATTTGGGCCCAACTTTGCATGTTTATCGAAGTAAACAAGAGTCGCCAGATCAAAAATTTAATAAACAAAACTCGAGCCGCTCGATTTAGATCCCCACAAAAATTCCTAGCCTTTTAGATCTAATATATACTTCCTCCCACTCATATCCTATTTTGTAAAAAATTTTAAACGACATTTATTATAAAACGAAGAGTATAAACTAAAACTCAAAAAAAAAAAAAATTGGATCCATATAACTCATAATCTTTTTTTTTGTTAAAGAGCCAAATAGTATAGTTTTACAACTAACAAAATCAACACAAGTATCGAAATCAAACCCAAAGATAATAGACCAACCCATATATCTACATCAAAAAGCATGAATAAAAGTCGGCAGAGAACATGAACTCTTCGAAGACATAAGCCAGCAGACATATCCCTGGAATAAAAACTAATGTCCAACAAAAAAACAAAACATGAAAGGTATGAAAGTCCAAGGTAGAAACTCCCAAAAGAATCAAAGAAGTCGGAGGAAAGCCACTAGAGAACCCTATAACCAAATACGAAACAGAGGATAAAGGAAGCTATAAAGAAATAACTTCACCAAAGCGAATATCCGAGAAACTAAAAACCAACAGATGAGAATCTAACTCCTATCCACTTATATACTTTTTTCCGAGAAAGTCTAAATCTAGAACTATACATTCCCACACAGAGTTAGCTTTACAAGAACAGATCAATCAAAAGACAATGGCGAAAATCTATTATTCAACTAAACTAAATGGCAGTGGAAGGATACTAAGGTTAAACGATTCACTAACCGAAAAGAAGAAAATAATCGCAAACTATCTTAAACAACAAAACACGACTTTACCCGACACATCCTCAAATAATCGAGAGCAAACCCGTGACCAAAACGACCATATAAGCAGAATACACCCTTCACACCCCAATACCACCGGAACGAGATCACCGGATCCAGATCCATCGGCAACTGTACGATTGCATATCAAAGTTAGTCACCATTACAGAGTTCTCGATCGCGTGAATTATCAATTCTTCCAACGAGTCGCCACTCATCTGCGAATTTTCATCTCCAAAGAAAATATCTGTAGAGATCTCTACCACCGTCGAAGCATAAAGGATCGAAGAAATCATAACATAGAAAATGAATCAAAAGAACTAACGAATGAGATCGACACCGGTGTAATGGAAGTCACCGGCGCCGAAAAACAACAAAAATTGTCTGAAAAACTCTCGTCACTAGGAACCATCGCTCAACTGTCTCACGACATGTATGCTTCTTTTCCTTTTCCGTTTTTCCATATAACTCATAATCTAGAATCCTCCTTTCCATTTTAGAAAAAAACTGATTTTTAATCCTTCTCCTCCCATCTTATAAAGTCGATTCATTGCTATAGATTAAAAATCGTGCCAAGGATTTTGAAAAAAACGACATTTATCTTTTTGCCTTAAGCATAAAGGGTTTGGTTCGAGAGAGATAACAATGCTTAAATCTTGATTTCGCAGGCAAATGAAATAGCAACAACAAGTGTTGGTCGACGAACTCTAAATTCTACTTCAAAAATGGCTTTTTAAAAGATTGAATCTAAGCCCACTAAGCTGGAAAAAGAGATCAAACTATGACAGTGAGCTCATTATGGTGATATCTGCCAAGTACGCAACAAAATTTCAAACCCGTACGGCGAAGATCGATAGCTATTTGTTATTTTTTTTCATCGCTGGTTTTGTGAGAAAGGTGACTCTTTTCTCTATTTTGATTATTTGATTTATAGGATCTATGCCGATTCTTGATCAGGGTTTGTGTTTGAGCGAAGTCAATTGGAAAGTAAATAATTATCTGATCTTCGATTTAATCAAAATTATCTCTTATTATAGATTAGTTATAGGATTTTGGTTTTTTAGATTACTTGATTCGCTTTAGTCTCCTACTAATGGAATTGTTACTAGATATAAACCCAGATTGATTTCAAACTCTGTCTCTCGCTATGATAGGTGAATCTTGATCTTTAGTCTTTGCGGATTTATGAAGAAATAAAATGCAAAAATGGTTGTTAAGAAGTAACGTAGAGATTCTTCAGAGTCTTCTTCGGTTTTGGAGGTTGGAGAAATAGACACAAGCGGACTCCATTTCAATTGGTTTAGATGTCGTTAATCTTTTCGGTGAAACTGCCTTCTCTTCAGCTGAAAAACTGGTTATTCAAAAACCGAACAATCCTCAATCCGCTGAGGTAATTTTGGTTTTGACTTCTCAAACCAAGTTCTCAATTTTGGGTGGTTTCAAAATCTAGAACTTGTCTGTCGTGTGTGGTTTGCAGAAAGTTTTGATGAAGCAAACAGAGCTTCACTTGGCTCTGAAAGAGTTGAATAAGTTAAAGGAACAACTTAAGAATGTTGAAGCGATCTGTGAGCAAGCGTTGAGTGAGCTCTAATGGGCAAAACTAATTGTTGATGACCTTATTCATAAGCTGAAGCGGTTAATGAATCTAGGGATTCTACAACTAAAGTGACTGAAGTTGCTAAGAGCCGAATCAAAGAAGCAAAACAAGGAAATGCTTATGTGTATGGTAGTGATGGTCAGACTCGGGAGATGGAACGGTATGGGATGGTATACAAGGAACTTGATTCCGTAAAGCAAGAGCTGAGACAAAGATTGTTGCTTTAATCAAATCAGTGGAAGCTAAGGAAACGACTACAACAAATACTGAGAAGATCGAGTTGCTTAGAAAGGAAATCACAGATGTTAATGAGTCAGTTGAACAGACCAAGGTTTCGTGTTCTCAAGCCTGAACAAAACAATATGAGATATTTGCAAAGAAGGAGATTCAACAGAAATGGTATAAAGTTGACATGGAAGAATCTGCCTAGAAATTGCTTGCAAAACTCTTTACCTCTTTGATATAGTTTAATTGACTAGTGTAGTTAAGTAAACATATTTTTGATAAATTCATAGACGTCAATCTTTTCTTCACAACACATGATTATTCCATTTAGCTTGCTTCTTATTATGCATACTTTTAGTCTCTCCTAAAACTTAACAAAACAGTAAATGTTTAAAGATTATCTATAACATATCGAGTATTTGAGGAATCTATTGGAAAGAGTGACAAGCATTACTTCAGGTAAACTAAGAGAACATAGTGGATCACTCGCTTGCGCAATTGACAAAAACTAATCAATAACAGCAAGCCGGCATGGGCTCAAAGTTTACGATCCGAGTCCAGTTACAACAGTCAAACCTTTCTTATGAGAGTTAGCAACAACAACAATTATAATAAGCAATGGAAAACGAATGAGAAGCATCTCTTTAGATGGGTTTATATGAAACGGTCCATGCTCCAGTGTTAAAACCATCAATATTGATGCGAAAATCTCCAGTAAAGGTAGAATCTCCGATAAGGATTTTTTTTCTTACCATGCAAGAAAGCACAACGATAAACTAAGACTCCGGTTCGAAGCCAAGAAAATAGTTTATCACAAGCCATAGATGATTCCATTACCTACTCAAAGGTCTGATATCGCTATGAACCTCAAGAGAATCTCTCTCTGCTTACATGGGACGCGATACCAAACCATCTCTCCACCAAGAACAACAATTGCACCAAGACGCAAGAGGAAGAGACAACAAGCAAAACAAGTTCTAATTTGTTCCAGATTGAGAACATAACAAGCAGTGTCTATGAGTCAAGTGAGGCTTGCATTGGATGAAGTGTGGTAAAAATAGTATCGCGAAGTGGTTCGGTAGCTAAAAGTAAACTGGAGATTCCTGAGAAAGGTCGGTTCGGTCAGTTTTTGTCAGGTTGTAAAGATCATAAAGTTGCCTCGGTTGTTGATAGAACTAGGGATGTAAAAGAAGGAGCTAAAGTTGATCATCATGAGATATCTCATCAGAAGAAGTTTAAAACTGAGATTAGGATTCAAGACTTGAGCTTTCTTTACAAAAAACATTTTTTCCTGTGTGTTGGTGTTTTTATCAGTCTAAATTGTTTTTGCAATATATATTCGTGTGTATATTAATAAGTTTGATTTCTTGATTTAGATATAAAATCCTACCGTTTTAGATGTAAGAAAATATCAGTTCGCAAATAAAAACGGCTGTGAAAATTGTAAATTGTCATGGATTTTGATGGACCTCGAATCCTACTCATAATTTAGGATTAAGATTTTATTTGGATTACGTAGCAAAGTAAAGACCAATTGTATTTTTATTCATTATTTCAAGCCAATAACAATGTTTGACAAGAGCGAAATATAATCAGTTTCTCTGGAAAAAATCTGATCCTTCCTTCTATCCTCCTCTTCCTTTTTTATAGCCTATGTCCTCTGTATTGTAATGGCGGCGTGATTTTTTCTAGCGAATCTTCCTCCATCAATGCTCGTTGACCGTCATCTTAATTTCTCCCTTTCTTAGCAGGCCAAGAAACCTTGCTCCTCCTGGTCCACTTTGTTTGTCCTAAGCAGGTCTGACTCATATTCTTATTTTTTCTCGGCAAGTTGGGCCCTTGAGGCCCAAACCTCCTATCTTGGTCTAGCTTCCACAAACCGGATTCGAACAATATTTTGAGTTGGGTGAAAACCAACTCCAACATGAGCACCCAGAGCTCGTTAAAGTGAATTGATTAGGAAATTCTTAAGCCAGATTCCTCAATTGATCTTGCTTTGATGAGATTCGCGAATAAAATCCCCGTAATTCAGTTCGAATATATGAGTTTCCTCAAACAATAAGCTTCCAACTCTAAATCAATTCGAAAGATTGACTCGTGCCACTCAAATATTGTTCAAAGTCCCTTTAAACGTTTTTGTGAGTTTTGTTCTCCACACCATAGAGAGAGTGAATTATGTTTTAGCCATTTATATTTTCATAAAATTTAACTTACTACATAGTCGATCCAGATATAAACATGGAACAATAGATATATGTTGAGGAAAAAATAAAAAACGATCAAAATCTGCAAAGACTCATCTCTTCCAAATCCCAAAAAAACGAATTAAGGATGCATTTCGTAATAAACAAACTCATCATAAAACAATACATAACTCGAAAATCTCTTCATCCCGACAATTTACACCAATTCATTTTATTTTTTGTTTGGTTTAAAGAACCAAAACCATAGTGTTATATTAATATTACTGCGCATATTTTATAAACAGATCTCCCTATATAAATACATATATACAAGCTCTAAAATGTAACTTCGGGATAAGATTCTCCGTGAAAGGTTGAAGCTTACGTATTTTGAATTTTATGACAAATATCTAAATTTCTTTTATTTAAATAAACTAGATGAATACTCGCACTACGCCATGGACCTTCTATAGTAATTGTATAAGTATCATGTTTATATTTGTTGATGATATCATGTTTCTATAAGTTTGGATTATTAAAGACATGTTGGGAATGTAAAGCAGTTCACTTCAGTTGCACTAGCAGTAGATGGAGTTATTTGTCGAAGAAGGAGGCTCATGACACCTCCAAAAAGGATTGTATTAAATCCAACGTCACTAAAATTCCAAGATTACTTAGAGCTAGGGGATCAGAAAATTTAACCTTGGTTTTTTACTTGCATAAAAAATCATTGAAAAGAACAAAACGTTTAGAAACAGAAAGTACTTTCAACGTTAATTTTCTAATTCAAAAAGAAAAAGAAACGTCAAAAAAATATAATAGAAAATTGTCTTAATTCTATGGTAGTGTTTTTTATTCTAAAAAGTTGTCAAAGAGTTTTGGTTCCGAAACGTAACTTTTAAAAAGGAAAACGTTTATGTGAGTTTAGACCTTTCATATTAAAGGTTTAGGATGCGTTATGAAAATAATTTGTTGGTGTCCATTTGAGCAAGAGATCCATCTTTTGTCCAATTCTAAACAAATGTGAGATTTTTTTGAATGGCTCAATTGACAGAGGATCTCAAATTTCTAAGTTATTACAATTTCTACCAGCCTATTTCTCCACCGGGTAAATTATGAAACAAGCTAGAATTGACCAACTTGTTAATCACGTTAGATTTAAAGCTAGAATTGACAAAGTGTTGAAGATCGTAAATAGTTGACAAAATTTTACAAAACATAAAGTACAAATTCCTAGAACTATAGCTAATGAAAATCAAAACACAACAATGTTTGACGATGCTTCTTCATGTGTTTCTCTACGTATGGTGTATAGATTAATTAAAAAATTCAAACTCATCAATGTTTGAACTCCAAGACAATAACCTGAGTGATACAAACAAAAGACTAAGCTTTTAGTAAAACTTTTAACGTCCTAAAGAAAGATGAAAAATGTTAGAAAGAAGAATGAGGGGTGAGAAAGCTTCTACGGTGGGAACTTCTATTGTCCTATAAGTAAAATCAAGATTGTTTTTCAAAAAAAAGTCAACCGAGAGAAGAAGAAAAAAGAATCTACCTTGAGGTGGAAACATATATTGTCCATGTCAAGGGTTAGCAATTTCAAGCATTCAATCCTCAATGCCTCGACCATCTAATCGTTGTGAATGTCATTTGTCATATGATCGTCAAAGTGACCAATCACATGAGTTTATGTTCCAAAGCACCCATCTTAAATCCGATTACATCAAAAAACATGAACTCATAATCCTCACCAAGATATTTTATAGGTGATAACAACACAAAGATCGAACAAAAAGCTCTATATTAAAGGATCTGCAACATCATGATAAGAAGATACATGAAATTACTGGGAAATGATGCGAGAAGCTCTTTAACTTAGAAGTTGGTGGATTCATCATTATGAAGTCTTAAGGAAAGAAAATAAAATTTAAAGCTTAGAACTTTAGTCCAAAAATTCAAACTTGTAAACCATTTAAGCAAATTCAGCAATAACATTGAATTTGAGGAAGAAGATTAATACAAGAAAGATTAATCTGCTGTGAACAATCACTATATTGATACAGTTCAACAAGTTACGTCAGTTTCTCCTTTTTTTGGAGGCTTTTCGAGTACTCTTGCTCTCTATTATGCCTTATTCTCATGTAACTCTCCAGCGAAGCCGACGCAAAACTCTTGCCCATTCTCGGTCTAATCGACCTTATCCAAATGGAGAAGATTGTTTCGATTCTTAGAATCCAATTGGTTCAATCGCGGGGACAAGATTGTTGGTCATCTTGATGGTGGTTTGTTACAAATTGAGGAAAATCTACATAGCCAGTGATAGAAGGTCCTTTGTTCCAACATCCGAGAAGACCTAAAAATAATGAGTTTTAAAAAAGTATCAATCATAGTTGTGATATTTTGAAAAAAAAAATTGGGAGCTTTAGGGATTCCAAGTGGTAGATTTATGGTTCAGAATCAATGTAGTTTTGCCGACAACGCGAGGACCATGGAGGATGAGCGGTTGAGGAACTCGTGGCGTTGTTGAGAACGGTTTCAAGAAGCGACCTTGGAATTATCTTTCAAGGTTTATTCACCATTTCTATCCTCCACCTCCTTCTTCTCAGTGGTATAATGGGTTTGGAGAGAGATGAAAATGGTAGACTTAGAAATTTATTGTTAGAAATCAAGCTTGGAAGACCAAATTGTTCGTGATTATCTCAATTCTTTGGAAATTTTCAAGAGATTTGATTCTTAAGCACTATTTGTATTCCCTGCACCATTAAATTATATAAGAATCAATAAAAGTAAGACTTAATGTAGAGATGCTTGAATTTTTAATATTCATGCTAATTGATCTTCACATTAATTATAAAACCTTAAAGCATCTACATTGGAAGAGTTTCTCACAAAATTTCTCCCCCAAAATACTGATAAAATATTAAAAAGAGAGAGAGAGAGAGAGTCTCTTAGTAAAAGACTAGAGTCTCTCATTTGAGAGACTCTTTCTCTCTCTTTTTACTAATATTTTATTAGTATTTGGAGGAGAGACTCTTTGAGAAACTCCTCCAATGGAGATGCTCTTAGGCAACCCCAAAGTCAATGGACATATTACAAATTTTAGACTGGCCACATGTCACTTTATCCAACGCTGATGTGTGAGGAAAGTCGAGAGAATTGGTCTCTTATTACATATATTACATCAATTTCATTTCAAAAAGCTTTTTATGGATTTTATCTTTTTGCTTTTTTTTTTTACATTTGTGAGGGTTTTATTGGAAAAATCAACCCATTATTTTAATCTTTTTTTTACATTTTGAGGGTTTTTGAGAAAATCGACCCATGATTTTAATATTTTTCTTACCTATTCTTAAAAAGAATCAGTTAATCACACTTTCACAGTTTACTAGCAAATTGACCCAAAGAAAAAATGATGAAAGAAAAAAATAAAAGAAATGTTAAGAAAAAAAGATTATAAATTATTAGAGATATGTTGATAAAAAAATTATTACGATAATATCATTTTGTGAGATAAAAATTGAACAAAGACGAAGAAAAGTTCTAGCAATATATCAAAGAAAAATATATAGTTCTGCAAGTAATCTCGTTACAAGAAAACACACAATTAATTATGAACTTTTACGTGGAATTACATTCAATTTCTCATGCAATTTGTATCGAATTAGCGAGAAAATAATCATTCATTATAAATCTGTTACCTCGAAAATTCGTTAAAGTAATATCATTTTTTGCGACGAATTAAGGATCTTGAAGAAAGAGTTTGATAAAAGGTAATATTTTAGGATTTTTTTGAATTTGGATCTTAAAGAAAGATTAATATTTGCATGCAAGTATTTTATCTAACCATGTTAAATAAATTTATTTCAATTCCAAATATATTCATCAACTCATGTTATACTTTTTCCGTGAAAATCATCACTTGAATATGAATTCTAATAATTGTTATGATAAAAATAGCTAATTAAATATCTTTAAAAAAAAACTTATTATTGAGTAAAAATGTATATAGTTTGCGTAAGCGTTTTTCGTGTATGTTAGGTTTATTCGAATGAGATTATCATATAGATAAAAATATATTAATACGAAAAATATTAGTTTAGTCCTCCAAAGAGATAAGAGTGCGAATCCGGCTCCCAACTCTACTAACACAATTTTTCCATGTTTGTTTGCTTCTTGGAATAGTCTTAGATGCTATATGTTTATACTCATACGTCGAGTATACGAATTGAACCATTGCGAGGTGACAATCTTTGCCTATGTTCAGTAGAAAACGACAACATTCATCCGTCGTCGTCTCATCATTTAACATGTCCTTGAAAATTTCATCGCTGCATTTCGAGTTAGAGTTAGTCTTTTGAACACACTTCTCGATAAAACTGACTTGTTTGTCCGAGTAATGATGCACAAGCTCATTGTTATATTTCGTTGCGGGTGATTCCGCTTCGGATGGAGATTCATCTGGAGTTTGAAAGTCCATATCGTATTCCGAAGTTGGAGACATTGTTACATCTTTTGGTACTTCTTCTGAATATTCATCAATTTCTTGGGAGAAAATTGGACTAGCCATGTAAAATATGACTATGGGTACGAGCATTACCATGAGAAGAGACTTTGCCATATTTGCTTTTTTGGGGGGTGTTAGATTGATTACAAGAAAAGAGAAATTTATAAGGCAGCTTGTGGCAGAGTAATTAATTGTTTTAACGTTTGTATATTCATTACCAATCTTATGTTATTAACTTCATAAGATCAACTTTTAATAGTTTGTTTAACGTAAAGTTAAATTTGCAAGAAGTTACATTTAATAAGGGTGTACAAGTGGATATTCGCTTCGGATTCGGTTCAAATCATTCGAGTTTCGAGTCTTTTGGTTGTTAAGTTTATGATCTATTCGAGTATTCGGGAACAAAATATTTCAGTAAACACAGATATGTCAAACAAATTTAAAATAAAATTCGACATATATAATAGAGTGTAAAAAATAAAATTAAACTAATACAACTAATATTATTAGAAGCAAGATTTCCAATTTACATATAAATTCACAATAAAATTTATAAATTGAAAAAATATTCTATTACCAAATTATCCAAACTGTAATTATTTATAAAATTATTGAATTCGTATGCAGACCAAAAAGTTAGTGTTAAATAAATGTACTTCAGATTCAGAATATTTTTATCCACTTAATGTTATACTTTGTTCTTAAAACTCATCAATTAAATATGAATTCAAATTATTATTATGATTAAATAACTACTTAAAGATCTTTAAAAATGCTTATTATCAAGTAAAAATGCATATATTTTGCATAAATCGTCTTTAATGTATGTTGGGTTTATTTGAATGAGATTAGCATATATATAAAAACATTAGCACAAAATAATATTAGTTTAGTCCTCCAAAGAGACATGAGTACAAATCTGGCTCCCAACTCTACGAGCACAACTATTCCATGTTTGTTTGCTTCTTGGAATAGCCTTAGATGCCATATGTTTGTACTCATATGTCGAGAATACGACTTGAACCATTGCTAGGTGACAATCTTTACCAATGTTTAATAGAAAACGACAACATTCATCAGTCGTTATCTCATCGTTCAACATGTTCTTGAAAATCTCATCACTGCACTTCGCGTTAGAGTTAGTATTTTGAAGACACTTCTCGATAAAACTGAGTTTCTTGTCCAAGTAATGATGAATAAGCTCATTGTCATATTTCATCGCGGGTGATTCGTCTTCGGATGGAGACTCATCCGGAGTTCAAAGTCCATATCGTACTCTGAATTTGGAGACATTGTCACATCTTTTGGTACTTCTTCTGAATATTCATCAATTTCTTGGGAGAAAATTGGACTAGTCATATAAAATAAGACTATGGATACGAGCATTATTATGAGAAGAGACTTTGCCATATTTGCTTTTTTCTTTTTGGAGTTTTGGATGTTAGATTGATTAGAAGAAACAAGAATTTATAAGGCAATTAGTGGCAGAGTAATTAATTTTTTAACGTTTGTATATTCATTAATAATCTTATGTTATTAACTTCATAAAATCAACTTTTAATAGTTTTTAACATAACGTTTAATTTGCAAGAATATACATTTAATAAGGGTGGGTAAATGGATATTCGGTTCGGGTTCGGTTCAGGTAATTCGAGTCTCGAGTCTTTAGGTTCTTAAGTTTATGATCTATTCGGGTATTTAAGAAGTTCAATTCTAGTTCGGTTCAATTCGGGTATTAAGGTGAAAAACGGATACGTATTTAGGCATCTTATTATATAAAGCTGAGGACGTTTGACGTGAACGCGACACATATACAAAATTGTAACTCACCGGATTTTGACACATGTCAGTTTTTATTTAGATCGTGACATGTGTCAATGTAAAAGTATATTTAATATAAAATATCATATTATTAATTATTTATTTCTTAGTGGAAGCCCCCTTGGTCCAATGGTTGATCAAGGGTTATTTAATGTTTTCACACCAGGAGGTCAAAAGATCGATTTCCCGAAGATGCGCGATTTAATTGCAGATTAATGGAGGCATGCTTATAGGAAATATTCAGCGTGATGCAAGCAAGAACCGTTTGTCTTGGTGATGTGATGTAACAAATGAAACTAAAAGATTTTTCCGGTGAAGAATTATCTTAGTAGTTGTTTTCTCAAAATTTGTAATAGCAATAGTGATAAATCAGACAATCAAAAAAATTATTTCTTTTGTAAAGAAGATAAAATAACAAAAATATGAGCATACAAAGAATAGAATCTTATTATGCTTTATAGAAAATTGAGCGCGTTCGACGTGAATGGACACGTATACAAAAATGTAACTCGTAGGATTTCGACACATGTCAATTTTTATTTTGATAGTGACATGTATCAATGTAGAAATATAAATTAATATAAAATTTCCTATCATTAATTATTTACTTCTTAAAGAAGATGTTTGACAAATTTTAACCGGTTCAAATCAAGACAGTTCTACTGAATGATCGAAGCGAATAATCCTTTATTGATGACTAATCTTCCAATAATAACGCTTCGAATTACAAAGATTAAATAACTCTAAACGTTGCTAGAGAAAAATCGCCACGACTCTTTTATTGGATTGGTAAAGGAAGAATTACATAGATGGATACAATATTCATTTAGAAGGTGATTCCTTGAAAGCATCTTGCTTAGATTCACTCACAGCCCCTCTTGCAGCCAGTTTCATAGATGTTGCGGCTACACCAAGCTTTGCACCGCCATCTGCTTTCATCGCACCCGCAACTTTGGCAAATATAGCTACTCCACCTACTATGATATCTCTCAAAGTGACTGTTGGTTTCACCGACATTTTTGCTTTTTAACTCTGCAATTTTTCATATCAACACTTTGGTCATAAAGATTTTACGAAACATAGGAAAGAAGAAGCTTTTCTCTTCTGCCCCAAAAGAAATCTATGCAAATCGAAAATGTATATCAATAACTTTGTGTTTCTTTGGTAACAGTTTTTAAAATTGGTTGTCAATGACAACACATTTTCGTGTTAAGAATATAATCACTGGATAAACGTTTACTTGAACACAATTTTGTTTTTGGTAGTATTTTTTACCAGATATAATCAGTGTATGATAAACTCAAATTTAAACCAAAAATTATTTTCGGTTCTTGGTAAACCTAAAAATAAGCCCAATCAATATCTAAGACAGAGAATTGAGTTAAAGCTATAGAGCTAGTTCAACAAGCTATTGTCACCAACAAAAAAGGAAATGTTAGTAAAAGTTGTGATCACGACATTACCAACCTATGCTATGACATGTTTTATATGCTACCAAATAAAATCATTGCTAATATGTATCAAGCTATGCTCATATTCTGGCGGGCTAACAGTGAAGAGAACAATAAAATCCATTAGATAGCTTAGGAGACATTAACTAGAGCAAAGAAGGCAGGAGGGTTGGGATTCAAGGACTTCAGAGCTTTTAACAAAGCATTGGTAGCAAAACCAGTTTGGAGAATGTTACAACATCCCTAATCATTATGGGCTAAGGTATATCAAGTCAAATACTTTCTTAAGCAATCTATACTTGAAGCTCCAATTGGAAGAAGAACCTCCTTTGCTTGGAAAGGAATATATGAGGCAATACCGTTGATTAAAGAGGGGATGGCGTGGACAGTGGGTAATGGGCAATCTATCTTATTGGGGCATGATAAATGGTTGTAACTACATCCTCCGCGACCAGCGAGACTTCTTCCAGGTACAAATGCTTCGACTCTTCATGTTTTAGAGATTATATACACAGAAACCATGCAATGAAACCAGACTAAACTAAGAGAATTAGTACACCCAGAGGATATCCAACATGTTCTTAGTATAAAACCAAGTCTAACTAGGAATATGGATAAAATGGAATGGGTACATATCGTGAATGGTAGATACACAGTGAAGTCTGGCTACCATATTATTAAAGAAGGGGAAGTCAATTATAGCATAATTATTGGCATTGATTTCAATCAGCTGTGGAAAATCAATATTCCACCAAAAAAATTTCATTTTGGTGAAAAGTTATTCAGAATGGTTTGTCAGTAGAGGAACAATTTAGAAGAAGAAATATTAATTTGGATCCATTGTGCCATATGTGTGGTGAAGAGCTTGAATTTGTTAACCATTTGTTATTTAAGTGTAGAATAGCTAAAGAGATATGGAATTTGTCACATGTACAATGCTTTCAAGAACCTGATGGAGGGAATGAATCATCGGTAGAGAATGTAAAATCTATAATGGGCGCAGAGGAGGTAATGCAAGAAAGAAGATATCGCTTAGCTCTATTTATAGGTTGCAGAATCTGGAAGGCCCGTAATGATCTTATATTTCAGAATCATAGACAATCAATCCCTCTAATTATAATGAAAGTATTCAAAGACATGGATGAATGGGTGGAAGCAAATGCTAATATCCAACAAATGGAGCAGATAGTGGATCAAGTAATTAACAAAGTAAGTGGGAATGAAGTTCCAAATGACTTTTGGAAATGCTTTGTTGATGCTTCCTGGAAATTTTGTAAATGAAAATGCAGGCATAAGTTGGATATTGTTTAATGATGCAAGTGGCAAAATGGTTCAAGGGAGATCTTCAATTGATCCAATCCATGGAAGCAGAAGCCTATGCGCTAAGGGAGGCAGTAATACAGATGAATAAACTGAGGTACAACAAAGTGGCTTTTCATGGTGATAACATGTTGTTGTACTCAGGTTTAGAGAAGGGGAAAGCAGTTGCTACATCCTCTCAGCCTACATTGCAAGGTATATCCACATACATGTGTAACATGTGGAGGCTTTCCAACAACTCCAACAAGTATCTCTTCAAGCATTTGAGGAGAGAAGCCAATAACGAGACAGATAAACTTGCAAAAAAAGCTAGGATGAATCAACTTAACTACACAATAAGTTGGGACAATGAGTGATAATGTCATTGTAACTAGTGGTCCGGAAATAGTTCAGTCTCCATTGTACAAAGAAGATGTTCACCCAATGTAATGAAAGAAATCAAATGGTGGTCGAAATAAAATAAAACCTAGAAAACATACCTTTGGTAATGAACAACAAGAATATACACAACACAAGACGGTCATGATAGGCCTTTCACAGATTGTGCCTAATAAAGGCCCATTAAGGACCACAACGTGTTCACCGGTCGGTTATCACATTTTCTTCTAAACCGGTCGGTTATCAATATTTATTTTATAACCTGGTTTAAATTACAGACCGGGCGGTTCTCTAAAAGCCCTACAAAAGTTTCTTCTTTCTTCTTCATTAGCGTTAAATTCTAAAACCCTACAAACAACGAGAAAGAGTAGTCTCTGTCCGCCATTGCAGATATGGTGGCTCCGTCGAAGAAATCAGCCAATGGAAAACGTAACGGTTCTACTAAAGTCTTCAAAAAATCGAAAAAACCGTTTAAGAAGACGAATGACGATGTTGCTTCGAGGTCTGATGCTATGGCTCTGCAGCTCGAAGATGTTCCTGACTTTCCACGAGGTTCGTTTCTTCTCCCTTTGAAATTTATGCAGCTAAAACATGAAATGAATTGCTCTAGTTATCTCTCTGTTCTGAGCATCGTATTACTCGTTATTGATATTTTGTAATTTCGAATTTGTTCTGTTCTTAATTGATTTTTCAGGTGGGGGTACTTCTCTGAGCAAGAAAGAGCGTGAGAAAATATATGAAGAAGTCGATGCTGAGTTTGAAGCTGATGAACGTGTTTCTAAGAAGAAAAAAGGAGGGAAATCTAAAAAGAGAATCTCTTCGGAGGAAGACGAATTGGGTTTGCTTTTTGGTGGTGGACTTACCGGAAAACGGCCAAGATATGCCAATAAGATTACCATTAAGGTATATAACACAGAATCATCTTTATATGTTTCTTATTGTTTCATAAGTTCATGGTTGTGTCCATCATGATGAGACCTATAGGGTATTCCAATTAGTTTTTGAAACAGTAAAGATGTTTTGTCCGAATTGGCGGAGACGCCTATTCTTGTGACATATACAGTGCCAATTGTTGTTTCTTCCATAGGCTTTAGTAGCTCAAGTCAGATTTACTTGTTTTCTGCATCTTGGAATTCATAGAATTGTTAAGAAAGTAATTCATTTAGACTAAATTCAAGAGGCCATAGATGTATCATCAGATTATAGCGACTAAAATTCTGAATCGATGTCCTTGATGTTTTATCTATGTAGGTAGTTCTAAATTCAGTTGGTCATGTCTGCTGTACCCATGTTCAGCACTTTTTCATTCTAAAGTTGATGCGTCGACCTATGATATTTTAGCATTCCATTGACATCCATCTATCCTCATAACCATGGTTGCATGATGATACTGTCCTAGATTGTTTTCTTAAGCAGATTGCATCTCTACTTTTCCTGTTCTAACGTCTATGCAAATTTGTGTTCAGAATATTTCCCCAGGAATGAAGCTTTTGGGAGTTGTTACTGAAGTAAACCAGAAGGATATAGTAATTAGTCTTCCAGGGGGCTTGCGTGGATTAGTTCGTGCAAGCGAGGCATCAGACCTTGGGACTGAGGTAGCATCTGTAGACTATATTTGGCTATCGGAATTCAGTATACTTATAATACATTGGTCATCTTGATCCAATTCCATTGTCGTTTCTGCAATCTGATCAGAATTGGTCCTCTTTTCGTGAACCAGGATGATGAAAATGAACTCCTTGGAGACATTTTTTCTGTGGGTCAGCTTGTTCCCTGCATTGTATTGCAGTTAGATGATGATAAGAAGGAGGCGGGCAAAAGGAAAATATGGCTTTCATTGCGACTTTCTTTATTGCACAAAGGATTCAGTTTAGATTCCTTTCAACTAGGGATGGTATGTCTATGTTTGGTTGATTTTTCTTTTATTTCGTAGTTATGTACTTCTTCGGATCTCTGCCTTTGTGTAAGATTTTCATATATACTTTTGGGTACTGGTATTTTCAACCATCTTTTACATTGAAACTCCTTTATGTATTGAGCTATGGTGTTATTGTTGTGTTTATAAATGATTATCTTTTATTTATTTTCCATAATGCTTGTACAGGTGTTCAGTGCTAATGTGAAAAGCATCGAAGACCATGGTTATATTCTTCATTTTGGATTACCTTCTATCACAGGGTTTATAGAATCAAGCGATGATGGTAAGAAACCTGGTTGACCTACTCGCCTCGTAACTCTTTTCAAGACTTTGGACTTAAATTTAATTTCTTCAGAAAAAGTGATTTCTGGTTTACCTATATACATCATGATAAAATGGGTTGTTGATGCCCCACGAGGGAATCACTTTGGGGGATCCAAACCTCGTTTCCCAAAACCTCTGTGGACGCCTTTGTTCTTTCTTAGGAACTTCCTAGCACTGTGGATTATCTGCTGTTGACCGTCTTTTAAAATTTCATCTATTTTTACTGATATTTCAGGAAACCAAGAGTCAAGAATAAAGACTGGGCAGCTTGTTCAGGGTGTGGTTACGAAAATCGACAGAGAACGTAAAATTGTTCGCCTTAGTTCTGACCCAGATTCAGTGGCAAAGACTGTGGTAAGCCTCCAATATACTTCGCAAATTAAAGAGTAAACTTACCTTATTTATATGTACTTAACTTATGAATACCATTTTGCAGACCAAGGATCTACATGGCATGTCGTTTGATCTTCTCATCCCAGGCATGATGGTTAATGCTCGTGTGCAATCAGTCCTTGAGAATGGGATACTGTTAGATTTTCTTACATACTTTAATGGAACAGTGAGTTACTATGATTTTGATCATGTGCATTATTTCCTAAGCTGGAACTATGTGTCTCTTGTTTAACCTAAATTGCAGTGACAATCATGAGTTACATTCTTTTGGATGTGCAGGTTGATCTATTCCATCTACAAAATCCACTGTGTAACAAAAGCTGGAAGGATGAGTATAGTCAGAATAAGATGGTACGCTTGGTGTTCGCTCTTTTCTCATTCTTCTCTTTGTTGTGGTAATATTTATAAACGTCATCATAGTTTGCTGATTTTGTATTCCTTCCATGGCTTTTTTTTGCCTTGTTGTTTGTTTGATATCTTTATAGTTTAATTTTTCTTGCTCATTGGCAATAAGTTTAGGTTTATGTAGGCCGCAGGGTGTTCAATTTGGTGAAATCAAATTCAACAAAACCCTACAGAATAAAATTCAAAACCTTATTTGGTTTTACTTTTCTTAATACTCATCTTTTCTTCAGTTCTGGTGATTAACACAACTCAAGTTCTTTGATATCATTAGTTTTGGTTAAGGGTACATAATTTATTTCTCGTGGCTGTTGAAGTTTGCTTTATAGACTCAGGTGAAATTCTTTCTTCCCTTTTGGTTAACTTGCACAAATGCTCTTACCGTTTTCAGGTTAATGCTAGAATATTGTTTATTGATCCATCATCTAGAGCTGTTGGTTTGACGTTGAACCCGCATCTTATTTGTAACAAGGCTCCTCCTTTGGTAAGTACTGATATGTCCATGCACTCCACTAAGATATAAAATTTATAACGACTATGAGGACTTGATTTGACAGCCATTTTAAATGTTAAAAGGAAGGGTCAGTAATTCTAACATCAGCATTTCTTGCTTACACTATTTACCACTATGTCCATGTACTTAAGTACGAGTAGAAAGGATACAGTTTTGGTATTTTGTGTACAAGTATGAACTTAGAATTTTGATTCATCAGCTGAGAAACCGTTAGCTATCATTATATGTGTTTGATTGTCTTGTCGTGGATATACATGTATCGATTTTCCTTGCTCTTTTCCAAAATGCTTTTGTAAAACTTGTTTTCGCTCTTTACAGCATGTCTCTACGGGAGGCATATTCGACGAAGCGAAAGTAGTTCGAGTTGATAAATCAGGCCTTCTTCTAGAACTCCCTTCTGAGCCTGCATCAACTCCAGCATATGTTAGCGTATGTCTTATATTCCTATTGGCTATCTTATATGTTTTCTAAAAAATTTTGTGGTTTTGGTTATCGGTTGTTAACCTGAGATTTACCTTAATTGTAGACATATGACGACGCAGGAGATGAAGTAAAGAAATTAGAAAAGAAGTTTAAGGAAGGAAATCGCATCCGTGTTCGAATCCTTGGCCTTAAGCAGTTGGAGGGGTTGGCCATAGGGACTTTAAAGGTATTTTTACTGCCAGACATGCTAATAGATTGTATTACGTTGAAGTCTCTAACAATGGTTGGAATGGGAATCATCTAATCTTCTATTAGTATCAGTTCTTAATATCATTTCAGCATTGCAATCTAAATGCCAATAGGCAATAGCTTGATGCAGAAAATGTTTTTTGTTCCTGTTTTACGTTTGTGGGTTACCTTTTTTATGTTTTCCTTCTGTTGGTATTGTTTCTACACTGAGCAGGAAAGCGCCTTTGAAGGTCCAATTTTCACCCATACAGATGTCAAGCCTGGTATGGTGACAAAGGCGAAAGTCATATCTGTTGATACATTTGGTGCCATAGTGCAATTTCCGGGTGGTCTGAAAGCAATGTGCCCACTTCAGCATATGTCTGAGTTTGAAGTTACGAAGCCCAGGAAAAAGTTCAAGGTTGGTTCCTTACATTGACTGTACATGATTAATTTGCAATGTCGCTGGGAGCCTGGGGCATGCGAAAGTTTTGAACTATTTTCTTTTCCAGGTTGGAGCTGAATTAATATTCCGGGTGCTTGGCTGCAAATCAAAGAGAATAACTGTTACCTACAAGAAAACACTTGTAAGTTTTCTTGTGATAGTGGATCTCAACTTCACTGTTTGTGTATTCCTTGATGTTTCTAGTCACTGTTCAATTTTTTTTTGTATAGAGGAGGGTTATAACTGTTCAAATCTTTTCCCCTCTTATGAAATATGTGATAAAAATTTAAATACATTTCGTGTTTATTATCATCTCTTCTTTTAATTTCATTTGGTGATTATAGGTTCCACTTTTCATACACATGTCCATTTCTTCCAGTTTAAAATGGAAATTAAGTTTCTCCTGTATCAAGCTCTTTCGTTTAGATGTAGACAAAAACATTTGTAGGAACTTATGGTTTGAAATTTGCATCTTAATGGGAGGTTAACATTACCATTTCAACTTTATTCATTTCAGGTGAAATCTAAACTTCCAATTTTGAGTTCTTACGCTGATGCAACTGAAGGACTAGTGACGCATGGCTGGATAACAAAGATTGAAAAGCATGGCTGCTTTGTTCGCTTCTATAATGGAGTGCAAGGATTTGTTCCCAGGTCATTCCTGCACTTGTTCTTTTATTCATCTGCCGTTGCCTTTCATTTCTGGCTTACTTTTACTGATATAGTTCATGGATTTTTTTCCGTCATAAACACTGTAGATAAGAGTTTTTCTATTGATGGTCTTAAGCTAATATGCAATACTGACTCTAAAAAAGCAGATTTGAACTTGGATTAGAGCCCGGAAGTGATCCCGATTCAGTGTTTCATGTCGGGGAAGTTGTCAAATGTAGAGTAACCAGTGCGGTTCATACTTCTCGGAGGATCAACCTCAGTTTTATGATAAAGCCAACAAGGTTTCCCTTCTCGATCTGATATGTGATAGTAGTCTGCTAATTGCGTTAAAGGGTTTTGCTTAATTTTTTGCAAATCATTTCTGACAGTGTTTCTGAGGACGATTCAATCAAGTTAGGTAGCATTGTATCAGGTGTAATTGATAGTATAACTTCTCAGACTGTCATTGTCCGTGTTAAATCTAAAGGTCTTCTGAAGGGTACAATTTCTGCTGAACATTTAGCTGATCATCGTGGTATGTATTTTCTTCTGTTCGATATATGTTTTGGTTTTGCTTTCATCCATCTGTTTTTGAGTTGCTTTTTGTGATGTAGAACAAGCAAAATTAATAATGTCACTTTTAAGACCTGGATATGAGCTTGAGAAGCTGCTGGTACTAGGTATGTTTTTGATCACCCTTGCTAAATTGTCTAAACTTTCACAGATTTTTCTTATCTCTGTGGTTGCTGATGGATCGCACAGAGAGAAACATTTTTATGAGAGTAGTTTTTTTCCAAGTGATTGTTTAGTTCTGATTCATCTCTCTGACTGTGTAGTATTTTAAACTAAGAAAAATGATCCATCTAAGTCCAGAAAAGCAGAGATGATTTTACAGTTCAATCATTTTAGTTGTTGTACTTGATACTTACACGGTCTAATTTGTCTATTTTAGACATTGAAACCAACAATTTGGCTCTCTCTTCAAAGTATTCTCTCATTAAGTTAGCTGAAGAGCTTCCGTCGGATTTAAGTCAGCTCCAGCCAAACTCAGTGGTTCATGTGAGTAGTTGTGCCTTTTAAATAGAGTAACTTCTTAGTGGGAGGATGGGAGCACCACACTTTTTCCAGCAATTCACGCTCACTTTTCTTGAATTGTTTTTACAGGGTTATGTTTGTAACTTGATTGAAAATGGCTGCTTTGTCCGTTTTCTTGGTCGGCTAACTGGTTTCGCCCCGAGAAGCAAGGTGGATTGTTTTTACTATGTCTTTTCTTTATCAACTCGTTGTTGGCAGGTTGTTTTCTTAAAAAAATTTCTTCTTTTTTTTCCTTTTTCTTTTAAGGCGATTGACGATCCCAAGGCAGACCTGTCAGAATCCTTCTTTGTCGGGCAATCGGTTCGGGCTAATATAGTTGATGTATATGAACGCTGGACTCAAGGCTTTGTATTTTATTAATTTTGTTAAAGATATTAGAGACCTTAATCATGCGGTACTTTTGGTAGGTGAATCAAGAAAAAAACAGGATAACTGTTTCACTGAAACAGTCATCTTGCGCTTCTGCAGATGCTTCTTTTGTCCAAGACTATTTCCTTATGGATGAGAAGGTGTTGTTCTTGAGGCATATTTTTTCTTTTATTGGGCTGAAGGACTTTGAATAACACTGTACTGCAAATGATTTGAACGATTGATTTCTAACTGTTACTTTTTTAATTTCCAGATATCGAACCTGCAATCATCTGATCTTACTGAAAGTGAGTGTGGTTGGGTTGAGAATTTCTCTGTTGGTAGTTTGATTAAGGGAACCATACAGAAGCAAGATGACCTGGGTGCTGTGGTGAATTTTGAGAATATCAATAACGTCCTTGGTTTTATACCTCAGTATCATAGTAAGTCATTCTGGAGAATCTTTTTCTAGGTTCAGCTTCGTGTGGATTGCATCAGCTACGATTAACACATCTGTACATATTACAAGCATCTGTTTGATACATTTTTTCTTTTTGTAGTGGGTGGAGCTACTTTGGAGGCCGGTTCTGTTGTCCATGCAGTTGTTCTTGATCTTTCCAAGACAGATAGACTAGTTGACTTGTCTTTGAGGCCTGAGCTCGTAAATAACGCAACCAAAAAGGTGTCCAACAGTTCAAAAAAGGTATGCATTTGGGAAGATATATTATGGCTATGTTTTGTTTCATTCATGCTTTCCAGAATGCGTATTGTGGTGATCGTAGCTTCAAATTGAGCTACAGTGGATGACAACATTGATCTTACCTGGCTATTGATAAATTGTATTTTATTTTTGCTTCAGAAACGTAAAAGAGCTGAACTTGAGGTCCACCAGAGGGTTAGTGCTGTTGTAGAGATTGTGAAGGAGCAATATTTGGTAAGTCTTTTATCGACTTCTATTAGCAATTATTACATGTTACTCAGTTTGTCATTTTTCTATCAGGTTTTGTCGATTCCAGAGCATGGTTACACTATAGGATATGCAGCAGTATCAGACTATAACACACAAAAGTTGCCTGTGAAACAATTTTCGACTGGACAAAGGTGAGCGTACAAATCCATTTTAAACCAATCTTTTACTCATTAAATTTGCAACCCTCTGTCATGAACCCTAATTTTCATGTGCTTTTTTTTTTTTGCGTGCCTGACTAACAAGTTGAAAATTTGAATATGGATTTACTTTTGTTGGCAGTTGATACTCTGT
Organism: Anastatica hierochuntica; assembly: GCA_900406275.1. Classification (NCBI taxonomy): domain Eukaryota; kingdom Viridiplantae; phylum Streptophyta; class Magnoliopsida; order Brassicales; family Brassicaceae; genus Anastatica; species Anastatica hierochuntica. The sequence continues at coordinate 14,611 of OVAN01001229.1, read as the reverse complement.
TGTTTCATTGTATCTATAATTATCAACAGACGTAGCTGTTCTCTGTGCTGTAGATACTAGACGGTAGCTAAGTTTTTTGATTAATTTTCTCTCCACAGTGTTGTTGCGTCTGTTGAGGCTTTGCAAAACCCTTTGACGTCCGGGAGGTTGCTTTTACTTCTTGACTCTGTTTCCGGGGTTTCCAACACTTCTCTTTCTAAGAAGGCAAAAAAGAAATCCAGTTGTGAAGTTGGTTCTGTCGTCCATGCCGAGGTTACTAACTCCCCACCATTTTTTCTGTCTTTCCTTTATTACTCGACAAGCTCTTCTCTTTCAGTGAGCTTGTGGTGCAGTGGAAATTGCTTCACCATTGAAAACTTGATCAGAATGTAGATATTATCTCGAAATGATTGCCTATGTGATTACTTCAAAGTACACAACAACACATAACAAACTAAATAAAAATTAAGAGGAATAACCTTGAGCTTGGAAAGGAACAAAAAAGGAATTAGAAAAAAGGTTGTAGGCTGGCAACAGGACTTCTCAAGTAACCAACTTTTACAGTAGATCGGTTCTTAGACGCGTCTCTGCCACCATAACTTCTGCCATCTTAGACTAACATATCGTACTTTTCAGATTACTGAAATAAAGCCTTTTGAACTTAGAGTAAACTTTGGCCAAAGTTTCCGAGGAAGAATTCATATAACAGAGGTAATTTTATTCGGTTGCCATATCATCATTTTATATTGTAGTATTCATTCTTTAAAATTTGGTGGAGGAAGATTTACTTATAAGACAATTCTTGATTGAATAGATAAATGATGAAAGTACAATTGAGGAGCCTTTTGCCAAATTCAGAGTCGGACAATCAATGTCTGCAAGGGTTATTGCAAAGCCCTGTCATACGGATATTAAAAAGAGTCAACTTTGGGAGCTTTCTGTTAAGCCTTCAATGATTAGAGGTAATCCAACAGAAATGAAAATTTTTCTGTCTAATAACACTCATTGATTCATAATAGATTGTATATGGCGGAACTATCACTTGCTCTTAGGGTTTATAATACTTTTTGATAGTTAGTCTCTAATTATTCAAGGAAATTGAGAGCCGGTCATCTATTTTTTTTTTGTTGCCAGTTTTGATCCATCTATTTAATACGTTTAGTGATGCCCATCTCGTTATCAATATTTATAGACTTGATCAATAATCATGAAACTGTTTGCATTTGTTTATTTGTGTCACAAGTAGGCTTGGGTCGTATCTTTCATATGAATTATTTGCTAAAACAAGGTGATAACATAGTTTCCATATCTTTTTGTTGCAATTTTAATTAGATTCCGGTGACTTGAACGACATACAATTGAATGAACAACACGAGTTTGTTGCTGGAAGCCGTGTCAGCGGATATGTATACAAAGTAGATAAGGAATGGGTTTGGCTGGCAATATCTCGCAATGTGACAGCACGCATATTCATTTTAGACACTGCCTGTGAAGCTTGTGAACTTGAGGAATTCGAAAGGCGTTTTCCAATTGGTAAAGCTGTTTCAGGCTATGTTTTGACATACAATAAAGAGAAGAAGACATTGCGGTTGGTTCAACGTCCACTTCTTGATGTCCACAAAAGCATTGCCAATGGTGGAGGCAGGGAAACAGATAAACTAGATAGTAGCACTCCTGGTGATGATGCTACTCTATTTATTCATGAAGGAGACATTGTGGGTGGAAGAATTTCTAGGATACTTCCTGGTGTTGGTGGAATTCGTGTGCAAATAGGTCCTTACGTGTTTGGGAGAGTTCATTTTACTGAAATAAACGATTCATGGGTCTCCAATCCATTAGATGGTTTCCGTGAAGGCCAGTTTGTCAAATGCAAGGTCTTAGAAATCAGCACTTCTAGTAAAGGGACTTTGCAAATTGAACTCTCATTACGGACATCTCTTGATGGCATGACTTCTGACCATCTCTCAGAAGCTTTCAATAACAAGTAAGTTTTTCTTTTGCCTATAACATTTGTTTACTGTCTGTGTTGCTTAACTTTGTATTCAAATTAAATGCGGGTAAACTTATCAGCAGCCTTTCAATTCGTGGGTGTTTCCTCGTTTTGTATTTGCTCTTACCACCACTGACTGTGTGTGAACTTGAAATTCACATGATTAGCATTTAGATTACTTGCTGAAAGACTTTTCCAAAGTATTTCCAGTTTAAGTATTAACCTGATGATGATTTGCAGTGTCCTTGTTTGTAAACGTTTTGAGAGAATTGAAGATCTTTCTCCTGATATGGGCATCCAGGTACTTTTGGCTTAATAACCAAAATTTTGCAACCTATAACTGTCCTTATGGTAGAACTTATGTTTTTTTCAAATTTTTATAGGGTTATGTCAAGAACACGATGTCAAAAGGTTGTTTTATTATACTTTCAAGGACACTCGAGGCAAAAGTTCTACTGTCAAATTTATGTGATACTTTTGTTGAGGATCCCGAAAAGGAATTTCCTGTAGGAAAACTTGTAACTGGCAGGTAACGCAAATTTCCTGTTAAACAGATATTACTTAATAGATTTTCTGTCAAACATATATTCCTTAATAGGTTTTATATTCTGTTCTAACCGATTTAACTTTAGGGTGTTAAATGTGGAGCCGTTGTCCAAGCGTATAGAAGTCACTTTGAAGTCGGTAAATGCTGGTGGACAACCAAAATCTGAATCTTATGACTTTAAGAAGTTCCATGTTGGAGAAATTATTTCTGGGAGAATCAAACGTGTCGAGCCCTATGGCTTATTCATTGCAATAGATCAAACAGGAATGGTAAAGATCTAACTTTTTGTATACCTTCGAACCTGTTACTTTCAAACTGTATCCGGCTTAGCTATATCATCCTTGTGAAGTTACCAATCTTGATATCTGCCTTTTGCTTTTGTGGTAGGTTGGATTATGTCACAAATCGCAGCTTTCTGATGAACGTATTGAGGATGTTCAAGCCAGATATAAGGCTGGGGAAAGCGTCACAGCAAAGATATTGAAGGTATGTGGTTTATTCTGGCAGAAAGAACTTAGTGATATGTAATTTTTGCTGACAACTACTGTTCCTCCTAGATTTATGCTAAGAAGTAGGAGCCCAGTATAATTTGGAGCTAACTTGAATCTAGATTTACTATGGAAAGTAAATGCTTTTCCTTTTCATTTTGGCGTTTGCTTTAGCTGGACGAGGAAAAGCGACGTATATCGCTCGGAATGAAGAGTTCTTATTTGATGAACGGCGATGATGTCGTGGCACCGCCACCTTCCAAAGAAAACGATAATGAAGCCAGCATGGAATGTGATTCCGAACCGGAAGTTTTGGCTGCAGCGGGTGATTTTGGGTTCCAGGAAACAAATGGTGAAAGACAAAGTGAAACGTCTCTTGTTTTAGCTCAAGTAGAATCAAGGGCTTATATTCCCCCGCTTGAGGTAGTCCTTGACGACAATGAGGAGTCAGATAATGACAACAATCAGACTCAGGAGAAGTTAAAGGGAGCCGATAAAGATGAGAAGAGCAAGAGAAGAGAAAAGCAAAAAGACAAAGAGGAAAGGTTGGGTAGATCATTAGTTCATGATTTTTAGCTCTAGGGTTTTATATTTGGTTTGAGCCAGTGCTGAATAAATCTACTTATGTAGAGAGAGAAAAATTCAAGCTGCTGAAGGAAGATTGCTGGAGAATCATGCTCCAGAGAGTGCTGATGAGTTTGAGAAATTGGTTAGAAGCTCTCCAAATAACAGCTTTGTCTGGATAAAATATATGGCGTTTATGCTCAGTCTAGCTGATATTGAGAAAGCCAGGTCCATTGCTGAGAGGTAATATTACTGTCCACCTGCATATATTATCTATAGCTAAAATAAAGCGTTTACGTCTCTATATTCATTTTCTTTACCCTGTCTAATCCTAAATCTCTACTGAAAGGGCCTTGAGGACTATAAATATTCGTGAAGAAGAAGAGAAGCTAAACATATGGGTTGCATACTTCAATTTGGAAAATGAACACGGAAGTCCTCCAGAGGTATATCTACGACTCCGACGAAAGCTTTATAGATGTTTACCAATAATAGGCTTTATATATCGGTATCTAACTCTTGCTGTGTTTGTTTCTCATATCCAGGAAGCCGTTAAGAAACTGTTTGAAAGAGCCCGTCAATTCTGTGACCCGAAGAAAGTTTACCTTGCCCTTTTGGGTGTTTACGAGAGAACAGAGCAGTATAAATTAGCTGATAAGCTGCTCGATGAGATGGTCAAGAAGTTCAAGCAATCTTGCAAGGTACATGATGTTCCATCTTTATTTTCTCAGAAGTAAAGAGGGTTGGTTTGGTACTCTTTTAACAATCTTTTATCTGATGTATGCTTTTTAGGTTTGGTTAAGGAAAGTACAAAGTTGTCTAAAGCAAAACGAGGACGACATTCAGTCTGTTGTGAATCGCGCCTTGCTGTGTCTTCCGCGCCATAAGCACATTAAGTTCATATCACAGACAGCTATCCATGAGTTCAAATCTGGAAACGCAGACAGAGGGAGATCATTTTTTGAAGGTGTTCTTAGAGAATACCCGAAAAGAACAGACTTGTGGAGCGTTTATCTTGACCAAGTCCGTTATATTCCTCTTCTCCAAAACCTACGATTCGTTACCATCTTTTATACCATTTTTAACTTACAATTGTTGGGTTTGTCGTGTTACAGGAGATACGACTGGGAGAAGTGGATGTGATCAGATCTTTATTTGAGAGAGCTATTAGCTTGAGCTTGCCTCCTAAGAAGATGAAGGTGTGCCTACATATAATAGCCTTATTACTTCACACTATCTCCTTAAGAAAGTATTTGATTACGACCAATTTTTAACCAATTGGTGTGCTTTGTACACTTTCAGTTTTTGTTCAAGAAGTTCTTGGAATATGAGAAATCTGTTGGTGACGAGGAGAGAGTCGAATACGTGAAGCAGAGAGCAATGGAGTATGCAGATAGTGCCTTGGCTTAAGATTTTGTTCGTAACGAAGTATATCCATTTTTGTAAAATACTAAAAATTTTCACAAGCAGCCATTGAACTTGACTGTAGTATGGGTTGAAGTTCTTCTAAATGTTGAAGTGTGATATTTCACCTTTTGTTAAGGTTATTGAAAACAATTTTGCTGGTTTTGAAAATTTGCTACTAAACGAGGGAAAAAATGTATAGACCAAACGCAGACCAAAAGTTTTCCATCAAAGAACAAATCAGATGTATTGTCATCAATTTTAGATTGTTCAATATGCACATCAATTCGGATTTTCGGTTAGTAATTCGTTGTTAAATTATAACATCTTCTTTGATTTGGTTGGTTTTAGATGCATACGGTTAAGCATAAACACGTTTTATTTTAAACTAGTTGACCTACATTATATGCGAGACAATAAAATATTATAAATATTTTTAGATTTGATAATTAGGTCCTATAAATATATTTTATCAACATAAAGATCTATAAGACATGATAAATTTAAATCTTTATTAACAAGAAAAAAATATAAATCTTTATAAGATAATTTAAATTTTTCGATTTTTAAAATTATAATCATGTTTTTTTTTTGTTTAGTCAATATCCGGATTTTGAAATTATGTAGTCCATTTTTTTTTAATCGTCTAATAGTATTAAAAACTAAAAAGTAAAAGTTTTACAACCAATACAACCAAAGCAAAGAGAACATAATCTCTCCAGAGACATAAGCCGGCGAATAACAAACATATCCCTGGAATCAAACCTTAATATCCAACAAAAAAAACATGAAAAGTATGAAAGGCCAAGGTAGAAATTCCCACAAAGATCATGGAAGTCGGAGGGAAGCCGTTGAGAAAACCTTATAATCAAATACGAAACGAAGAGTAGAGGTTTCTAATAAGAATGAACTTCACCAAAGCAATTATCCGAGGAACTAAGAACCAAACGTCGAGAATCGAGTTAATATCCGGATTTTGAAATTAGGATTTAGTACATCATATATAAGATAAAAAATATTTTGTGAAATTTAGTATTCAATCCAGCTAAAAATATATTTCTAAATACTAAAATTACTCCAAGTGACTGTGTTTTGCGTAAGATTGAGATATTTTGCAAATTTTCACATTGGACCCGGTTAAATCTTCAACTATTTTATTTATGAATTCAAATTTTAATCTGTGATTTATTAAATTTCTTTTGTATATTGTTATTGAAAGGTAGAATATTGTCAATTTACTAATTCATATGAATTTGGTGGAAAAAAACTAATTCATATGAATTTTTTAGTTAACGAAATTCTATAATTATTAATCTACGTTATTTCAAGATAAATTAATTTTATATCATATTTGAAAGAAATACATCAAATATTTAAAATAATTCATTAAGGATAACTATGACTTCTTTAAACAAATAAAGTTATAAAATATTTTTGTTTATTAATTTCATTTTTATTCATTAATTTTGTTTTTCTATTTTAAAATAAATTTGCTTATTAATGAAAAAATTAATTATAAAATATAAAGTATTACTATCATTGTTGTAAACCAAAAAATCTTACTTGGCTCTTATTTACATAAATATTGCATGAGATAAACAATAAAATAAATTTACGAAGGATTATCATAAATACTATCCAAACAATAACCTTAAAATTAGAATTCATTTTCGTTGATATTTGTGTAAATTAAGATTATGAAACTTTTAAAATTATATCATATTATATAGATTATTTTAAATTTAGTGTATATAAATTTCAAACTAATCCATTTTTTGGTTAATCTGCAAAGCATATCCGTATCCATAGTTTTGAAAAAAATTATCCATACGGTGTAATTATATCCCAGCCATACCATCATTCACTTCGATTCAACTCGGTTTTGCCATATTGAACACCTCCAATCATTTTGTAATAAAAAAAATCCAAGAGAATCAAACAGAGCATCTATAAATTATTTGGGTATTCTTCTTTACATAAACAAGTCGACCTCTGTACATATAGTAATATGCTCCTCTACACAAAATGTTGCAGAGAGAGAGAGAGAGAGCCAGCTCTAGCCAGCTCCTGAGACTATATTCTGAAACACAAGGCAAGTCTTTGCACTTGCAACTTCGCTTCCCCTTTAATTTATGAAGTCCATAATTTAGTTCTCAGCTACAAAGATTTTGGACTCTATGACGGACCAAGTCGAATCACCTTTACTCGTGTAACTGGCGTGCTTTAAGTTGGAAGCCTCAGGAGGAAGAGAGGACGGCCTAGTGCAAAGCGTAATGTACACGCTCAAGTAATTGTACAACTTGGTGTAACATAAGAGGCGGAGAAGAATGCTGTTTTGAAATTGCTTTTGATGTGCTTGGTGATGGCCGAGGTGTCGATAAAACTGACTCCTGCTGTCTATTTGTAAGCTCCAAGAACTGAGCAAGCATGTCACCGTCCAATATCTTTGTGGCTCGGGACTGCACCATGTGAAAACATATGTTTCATACTAGCAAAAACAGATAAGATGATTTTTATGTAGTTACTGGTTTTTTTGGTTCACTTACTGGATTCTCCCGACCTCGGAACTCCGCATGATCATTACCAAGAACAGGAGCGGTCAGCGGGTGGACTGCGAGCTTTGCTTGAACAGCTTCTAGGAGCTCATATTCGTCCCTACGGAAATTTGTGATCACTCATTGTGTTTACATGGAAAATAAGCACAAACAGAATTTCTGGAAAAGTAGCTATGTCTTCTTCAGTCAGATATTTCAAATCATACCTTGAAATAGGGGCAAAGACAAATATACTTCCCAATAGCGTGCCTGCTATGATAGTGTCATCAGCTGCGTCAATACTTTTGCTAGGACCGTAACTTCGTGGTACATCATCAGCTGGAAGTTTGTAAATGTTGCAACCCTGTTACGAAGGTAGTGGCAAGCAATAAGGAATCGACAAACAGAAATGTGTGTATATATAGATATGTTTAAGGTAACCAAGTTAAGATCAATTCTTTGTAAAGAGAATGCTCATTGCAAGTGTAGGATTTACCTTTTTGATAGCCATGGCAATCTCTCCCATGTTATAAGCACAGTTTATATTCAGGTTGGACTCTGGACTTGAATATTCTGGATCATCACAAGGCAATTTCAGTTAACAAATTCTTCTGAATCATAACAAATAGCTCCATTAAGAGTGTTTTCAAAACCCGATATTATTCCATAGCACCTAGAAGGTTCTTAAGAACATGACACATCTATCAGCAAACACAGGCTATGAAAATATAATCCCTCTATCAGGCAGTCCATCTCTCAGGCTATTAAATATCTGAACTGACGAGAAAAAGCTAAGTGTTTCGTACCAAAGTCTGAATGGTCTTTGCATGAAAGGATGGCTATACTCCCCTTCCGATCCGATACAGCAACAGAATTGGCATCCATTAGAAAGCAATCAGCAACTAACCTCTGCGCTGGATCACTATATATTTGGTGAAGTTTCTTCACATCCTTCAATAACATGAAAAAAAAAAATCTTAAACATCGATAGCCAAAATTTAAGTAGGAAAACAAAGAAGATGACTTATTAGAAAGGGGCAGAAGAAAGCAATTTACAGTAGTGGGAAAGGACATTAGAACAAACCTCATGATAAGAATAAAACAGAACACCATCACGGCAATCCCCAACAACAATTCGAGTGAAGTATGTGCGCAGAGATGTTATCATGAAACGAGTCCTTCCGACTGCAAACCTTTTCATTCTCTCAGGACTATCGTTCGGAAAACCACATACATAGAACTGTTGAAGACCAGTATATTTGTTAGCAGATTCACATGCTAAACAATTGGCAACAAAACTACTGAGCAAAAGTGACGCTTACCGCATTGCCAGCAGATGCCAGGAAGTAATGATCAAGATATGGACAGATTGCAAGTACCATTCCTGGCCAAGTGGTTGCAGAGGCCAATCTTAACTGCCATGTTTCAGCTTCATCAAGTTTTATTCCATCATAGCTGTTATCATCTGGACTGCTGCAGAGACTACTGTTTGATAGTTGTTCTGTTGTGCATCCCACGACATCACGAAAAGGTGATGTACGTTGGGAAGATGAACCAGCCTTTGAACAAATTGTTATTGAGCCACTATCTGAGTTTTGAGTGTGCTCTAAGCAGAGAATGATTAATCGTCCTTTTGTACTGCAAAACAGGTATTTAAAGGTACATACACAATCAGCACAAAGTTCGTCTTACTTCAGTCATCACTTTCACTCCATGGTCAAATTGAAAAGTGGCTAAGAATCAGATGTCAAACCTCTCAGCTTCACCACTGGGTAGTATAGCAGGACCTGAAGACAAACTCGTCCCAACCACAAGGACCTGCTCATTTCCCACACGTACAAGCTCCATCGACTTTCCAGTTTCTCCGGGTTTGAGCTTGTAGGAAGATAACAATGACCCACTGAGCGGATCCACACAGCATATATCAGACGTACATGCATCATACAAATCAGTTCTCATCACAATCAATAGTTTACTTTCACTATGGTATAGGACCTTTCGTGGGGTGCCTCCAAGGTGAAACTTCGGAGCATTAAGCCGTCTGCTGTGTACCATCTCTACCTACAAAAGAAGCCTATACATCAGGTGTCCACAGCTGGACCAAAATAATAGCTCAATCGCAATCCCACAATTGCCTATCTAGTATAAAATTGCTAAACTATAGATGCAAGCTACTTATAAACAGAGTTCCTTGTCGATAATTACTTTTCAAGTAAACAATATCAGAACATTAAACATTGATTAGAGGAAATTGTACAGCACAATGGTTAGTGAAAAACATGCATTTACCAGATGTAAACTGTTCTCTGCAACAAAAAGAATCCCTCGAGGGCATTCAGAAGAACATACAGGCGTTGCATGAGTAGAAGGTTGGAATGAAATGGAAGTATAAGAAAGGCTTTGTCGAGCTGTTTGTAACAACCATGGCCTGTCACTAAGTGCTATGATGTCTGAATCACGTGAATCACTGAACGGGACCAGGAAAACAGGTGTGATGCCAATGCGTCGGGTGGCAATTAACACAAGGTTAATGGGTAAATTGTCTTTTTCACCCACAACAATGTCCATCTCTTCGTTACAGCGAGTAAAATAATCTGGACATTTCAACCCGGATGAATGTGAAAAAGGAGGCCACTCAAAACGGAGCAGCATTCCATTTCTCAACCCGGAAAGGATATAAAGATGATCAACTAACACAAGTCTTACATCTTGAGGAATACATCCACTAATAGCAGTTCCCATTGTGTTTGTTAGCGATACCAACCCAGAAGCAAGCACTCGAATACCAAGACCATCTTCTGAGAAGGAAAGGACCTCAACAGAAGGCTTATGAGTGCCAATCAAAAACGTGTAGCCTCGCTCCATACCAGAAGGTATAGCAGCTTTGCAATGGGATCTATTTTTTCCAATATCTTTTTGAGGAATCGAGATACATGAAACTTCATACTGCAATGTTAACCGCTGAATTTCATAGATTTCGCAGCACTGAGATGATTCCGATTTGACCCCAAGAATAGAGAGGAAACAAGGGTTAGATGTAGAGATAATTATCAAATTTTCACCAACTGCTCCTAAGCTGATACTGACGTTTTCTGGAAACCAAGAAGAGAAAAATGGTGAAGAAACAGGAATACCATCAGAATGAGCATCCATGGTGGGCATGCACAGCCTTATTGCATCTTGGTGAATCTGAACCAATAGACCATCGGCAACAAGCCCACATGCCAAGGTGCAAACATCAGACTGGAAACCAACTGAATCAGTGACATCTTTAAAACTTAATCCAACTGATAAAATCCTGGTCTCCTCAACAAATGACAAAACAAGAAATGAATGGTACACGTCAGTAAGCTTCATTTTCACTGCCCAAGTACCAGTTATTCCTTGATAAACAGGAGAGGTTTTAAGAAGTTTTTCTACATTAATGCCACTACGAATAATTCTTAAAGAGCCTTCAGGAGTTGCACCACAGCAAGCAAATATTTGGTCTCGTTTCTCATTCTGGTCATCCAAAACTGAAAAATCCAAGATCGGAGCAATATTTTGTATGGAACTCATCCAATGCAGCTTCTCAGTTCCCAATTTGAAAACTGATCCATCCGTCATTTCGGCAAATGTAGCCAGAAATCCACCTTCAACCCATAAAACTTCCTTGCATGGTAAACCTTTGTATAAACACTCCGATAGATTTACTTTAACCCCATCATCTTCATATATAAGTTCAAACATGAAAAATTCACCATCATCTAAGCAAATAATCATCCGGGGATTATGATTATTTTCCGGCTCCCAAGTCCATGAAGAGACATGCTTACAACTCACCTTCTCAGTGTCACTTTCGGTATCTATGAACATGGGATCATAATCCCTGAGCTCTAACAAAGCACATGCAGCAACCTTAAAACCCTCATCATCTCCATCTTGTGCTCTGCACGACTCTTCAGCAAAATGCTCTTCCACTAATGGAGCAGGAACAACATCTAAAGATGTCCTAAACAAACAGCAAGGGTTTTGAGGATCTCTAAGATCCATTAAGAGCGCATCACCAATCCTGAACAGAAAGGCAAATCCACAGGAGTGAGGAACTTCAACTATACTATGTGCTAGAGCCCCAGCTTCAAAATACTCTGATATTAAACATATGGATTCCTCTTTGACATTCCATCTAAACAAAACCAGCTCATTGATGAGAGACCCTTTCCTACAGCCAGAAAAATATTCCATTAAGCAACCCTGGGATGATAGACACTCTTACGGAGCAAGCATAAATGCATAATAACTGAAAATATACCCTTTCAAATTGCACGGATTCCTTACCTATTTAGAACAACGGCAAGAACAGGGTTGTACTCCTTGAATTCATTAAGATCTTTGGAAATGAAACACATGCTCCAAATAGTACCAGATATCGCTTGTACAGAGCTAACATTCCCCCCATCTTCAGAAGGATAAAAAATCCTCTAAAATCAAAATAATAAAATTTAGCCACTCTATCTATATCACTCATGCTATGGGTAACAGATAGCCCTCTGGTTACTGAAGTTAGAAAATGCTCCACGAGTTGGTGGCAGAAATCCATACCTCATGAACAATATCCCCCATAGACGATGTTGAAAGGGAAAACATAGCAAACCGATCATGATACGCACTGACAGCAAGAAAGAGACCACTGCAACATGCATTACAAGAGTCGCTTTTACTCGTTGCTGTTCAAGATATAAAAAATCATATGCTCAAACATAAAGGCATGGCTTAGAAATGTAAACGTTCCAATCAACTCTAGAAACTCCAATAGTGAGAGCACTTGGCAATGGGCATTAGAAAAAGAGTATATAGCTAGTAAGTATTGTTCTAAAGGTAGTAATCTAAACTCATCAACGGAATTATATTCATGGTTTATAGAAACTAGCATGAAAACTTACCTGGAATCGACAGTGAGCATTCTTCCAAGTTGAATCCTTGAGTTACCTGGACTAGAAAGTTGAACATGTTGGATGGGCGAGAACCTATACCAAACAGCAGTAAAATGAGTAAAATGACATGAGGTTTTGCGGGATAAATAAGAGTACACGAAAAAGAAACCTGTGCATTTCATTGCTAAATGAGAGAAATGAGAGCTTTCCAGAATCTGAAAGAACAGCCAAAAGGTCTTTTCCCATCTGCAAAAGATAAAGAGGGTTGACATATCAAATCACATCTGCCTTCCTAGGCTCGGTCCTTACCCCTCTTAGTAATAGTTGCACGAGTAAAATACCCGACCACTAAACTAAAATGAAAAATGGTTACCTGCAAACTATTTGAATCTAGTTCATTACTCTGAGGTATGACTGCCAAATCCTTGATTGTTCCAAATACATTCTGTTCACACACCGATTCCACAATCCCATCTTCACCAATAACCACCAATTCTATGCAGGTCTCCTGGTGTGCGAAAGAAAAAATACATTATAGTTACTGACAAAGCAACAATATTTAAAATCATTATACCTCTCGCACACACAAATTACTACGAAACCAAAGCTTTTTCTCACTGTATCTCTGCTCTACAAACAAATGCATCCACTGCGAATCCTGATGTAACTATTAAGCTGTACCCACAAAGAAAGCATACTCTTTTCACAATGCCCTCGACAGAAAAACAAAACTGAAACAAGTGCAGATACTTAAGTCTCATATCAATTCACAAAATCTCAATCCCTAAAGGAACGATTTTTAAGCTAACGAAAACGAATTCCCCACATCAGAATCCAAATCTTAATAAGCGAGGAATCAAAAGTGAAGATCATAAGAAGAAGAAGAAGAAGAGGAGAAAGATCAGACCTTTCCAAAAACTATGTCGCGGGATGAACGGGAGCGGAAGTAGCCATAAGCGACCTGGAGAACAACGCTTGGGCGGAGAACACACTTAGCGAGGTAATGATCTCCGGCGGAGGAAGGAGAAGAGGAAGGAGGAGGCGTGGGAGCCGCCGTGGCGGAAGATGATTGAGAGTGAGCGGCAGATTCATCCTCCGGAGCCGCCATAATCAACGGAAGGAAACAACAGAGGTCGTGTGCTTTGTTAAATTTTGTGTATAGCCTCCTCGGGAAACATTAAAGCGAAAAGAAAAAAGACCTCGAGTGCGACACTGTTCCTTTTAATCTAGATTATATAAACAAAGGAAATTGCAACCAAAAATACCATTTTCTCCAAAAATTAACAAAAAAATTTAGTATATGTTTAATTTTCATTAACATATACGGATATACATTAATTTGTATGTACAAACTAATAGCAAAACAAATATTTAACATAAAAGGGTAAGTAGAGTTTTGACCCGCACAACCGCACAGTTTTTTTTAATAATTTAGATATTATTAATCATGTTTAGATTTTTCGAATATCGTTTATACTTTTCGGTTATTTCGAGTTTCGAACTCGGTTTCATATTCAAAATTTATAGAATTTTCAGTTATATCGGATTTTGGGTTCGATCTAGATTTGACATTCTCGAACTTTCAGATTTCCTCGGATACTCGGTTCAGTTCGGATAATATTCAATATCTGAAATATCATGAAACAAAACTCGTTAGAGTATTTAAAAAAATTTATTAGATGACTAAACTTAAATTTGTATAGTTTATATAAATTATTTATAAACTTCTATAGATTTTTCTAAATTTTATCACTTTATAATTTTTTTTGAATTTTTGTAACAAATTTTTTTTAGAAAATTTTAAAACAAACTATATTTAAATTTGCTGAAAATTCATGATTTTAAATTGGGTTGATTTAGAATTTTGATAGTGGTTAAGTGAAAAGAATATTAGAATATTCTAATATGTTTGTTAGAATATGTAAATGAGTAATTATAATTATTTTAATTTATTAGATACATTTAATAAAATTTCTACAATATATTCACTTTAAAAAATCACACATGAAAATGTCTATGTCTACCCTTTTAATAAGATAGACTAGAGTTTTGATCCGCGCAATCGCGCGGATTTTTTTATAATAATTTTATATATAATTAATCATGTTTAGATATTTCGACTATCGAGTTTATAATTTTCAGTTATTTCGAGTTTCAGATTCGGGTTTAGGTTCAAAACTTTTAGAATTTTC
>OVAN01001228.1:0-43391 GCA_900406275.1 Anastatica hierochuntica | reverse complement strand
AGCACTGCGACAGTAGGTTAATTATAATCTTGTGAATTGAGCTGAGATGGACCTTAATTGTTTTCCCTTTAACAAATCTGCAATCCTGATGAAATGATTTCTCTGAGAACACCCGGTGCCCAGCGTTTTTCTCTGATTGTTTTACAACCCGTTATTGCTTGCTTTCTTTGTTCCTTTGATCTAGAATTTGCATCCTTTACCAACCATCTTTGTTTCGCTTTAGCCCGTATTTGATACATAGTTCTTCATTCGACATTGGTTCTTGTGGATTCGATACCCGAACCACTACAACGTGCTTAACTGTACTCTTGCAGTGATTTCTTGGGTGAAAACCTGAGCCATCAATAATATATTAATAATTAGATATATATGTTTCTATATATTAAATACAAGAATATTTATATTAAAAAATAAGTTTCAGTTTTAGCAGTAACCACTTAAAATGAGATTTGGTTTGTTGGATTTGATTAATTCGGTTTTGGTTGTTTAATTCCTTTTGTTTTTTCCCCTTATTTGATTTGGGTTATGTATGTGACACTGTGTTCGGTCTGGTTCATTAATTTGTTCATCTCCACCTTTTATCGTTTAAAGCAAGTAATTCGCTTGACAATGTCGTAATTGATAATCTTTTCACATTGAATGTTTCCTGTGGAATATTCAGCATTCATTTTCAATTGCAAATAATGTACTATTCTGGTATGGGAATGTATTGATTTGGCTTTTTTTTTGATAAACTGATTATACTTAAAACCAAACCATGAAGATTCAAGGTCTTTTGTCTTTGGTAGAGATTTGTTGATTCAAGGTCTCCGGCGAATGGTTGGAAATGGAGCTTCCATCTATGTCTGGCTAGACCCTTAGATTTTTGATGATGGAATTCGTAGACCTTTTAATAGACAACACACAATTGACCTCAATTTGAAGGTTAAGGATCTCATTGATTCGACTACCTGGCAGTGGAACATAGAGAAGCTCAACGAACTATTCATCCCTGAAGATATACAGCATATTCTACATCTCAAACCTATAGCTCATGAGAATGATTTCTGGATTTGGAGATACAATAAGGATGGTAATTTTTCTGTGAATTCTGGATATTGGCTGAGTCATCTACTAAATAGAGTTAACATTATCTCTGTTGAAAAAGCACAACCATCTTTGAATCCTCTAAAAGAAAGTGTGTGGAAAGTGCATGCCCCTTCAAAGATAAAGATGTTTATGTGGAAAGCTCTAAGTTGAGAATTGGGAGTAGCTTAAGTCTTACATCAATGAGGTATTGTTGTGGATGTTCCCTGTCAAATATGCGGAGGTACTGGGGAAACTGTTAATCACATCTTGTTCTCGTGTCCTAAAGCTAGGCAAACATGAGCATTGTCAATCTTCTCTCACCCTGCAAATGGTTTTCATGTGGATTCAGTTTTTGAGAATTTCAGTTTCTTATTAACTGTTTATGGAGACAACCATGTGCCGTAGAATGTTCGTCGCAGATTCCCATGGATCTTGTGGATCTTATTGAAAAGCTGTAACAAACTATTCTTTGAGGGTTGCCAATTTGATGTCTTGGAAAGTATTAGGAAGATTCAAGCAGACTCTGAAGAGTGGTTTGAGGCTTAGAAGTGTGAATCACCTTGTGAAATTGTGTTGAGTGGTCAACAAGGCGCATAACCTGCACAAAAGAAGTGATCTGCCTCGCAGACTGAATGGATCAAGTGCAATGTTGGACTTGCTTGGTCGAAGAAGAAAAAATGGGTGGTGCATCGTGGCTCATTCGAGATTCTACCAGTGCCGTTAAATTACACAGTAGGAGAGCTTTCTGTGGTGTTTCTACTATTCTGGAATCGCAACATTTGGGGTTTTTATGGGCAATCGAGAGTGTTTTTAGTCACCATGACAATCAGATTATTTTCGCTTGTGATGCGAAGAGCTTGGTGTAGGTGTTGTCAATCGTCCTCCGGGGTGGCCTGCTTTCAAAGGTTATGGCTCGAATTTATTTCAGGCTTTGAATAGAATTGAGAGTTAGAAGCTCTTGTTGGAGTGTGGAGATGTAAATCGGTGTGCGTTTTTGATAGCTAGAAGCGTAACTATGGAGGATACGAGACAATCTTATGTTGCTTCTGGGTCTCCTAGTTGGTTAAAAGCAATCCTCAAAGCAGAGAAACAAGCTTGAGATCATTGAAACAATGGTGTTTCTTTGTAGTCTCAGAGGTGTTTTACTCACCTCCTTTGTTTTATGCTTTGTTTATATTGCTGTGTTTCAGTAGTTTGTTTTTGTGATTGTTGTTGGACCTATTATCCTTTGATACAGTGTCCCTTGATTGTTTTTTTTTGTAAGACTTCATGGTTTGGTTTTAAGTATTGATTTGGTTTACTAACGAAATTGTTAAGCAAATATTTTGGAATATACTTTAAATATCACTAAAGTATTAAACTCGGGTCAACCAGTTTGTTTGAGTCACTTATTTCACGAGTTTTATACGCTTTTTAACTAATGAAAGTATGGAGATAATGTCAGGAATATATTTCAAATATCAATATAGTATTGAGCTTGTGTAAACTGGTTCGTGAAGGTCATTTAGTTCTTTGGTTTTCGACGGTTTTTAAAGGGGTTTATCCGGTTTAAATGATTTATGGGTTTTATAAACACCCACATTTCACTATCACCGGGTTCATGAATTTTTATTAAAATATTTATATGCTCTTCTGATTATTTGTTTCCAATTTGTTTTTATTAGTTTTTAGAATTTAGTGATATCAAGTTGTCTTTTTGGACGTATTGACAAATTCGAACAACAATGTAACAAACGTAGCTTGAAATCCTAATGTAGTTGTCAATCCATGAAAAAGCACAACGAATTACAGTATTTATTATATAGAGATTTACGAACTGAGAAACATTGGCTCACCCCTTTTTTAATTTAATAATGTAAAGTTGTGTAATAGTATAATGACCTTTGTTAAAGTAATGTAATCTGAGCCTGTTTTTGGCGGAGGGGGATTTTATTAAAAAATGATGATGGCAGTGGTTATATAAAGTTTTTTTTTAAAAAGAAAAGCAGAGTGGAACAAACAACTTTTATATAGTAAATATAAACTTTACCATACGTTCGTATTGATAACACAATTCACATGTGTTTTTCATGTCATTCAAGTTGCATGCAAAAAGTGGATTCATCCCCCATAGGGATTGAAAGTACTCCGGCTTACGTATTATACCAATCCCTTGCAATGTTCTCTAGATCGTTTTCACTACAAGAAACAGTCCAATTTGTGAGGAAGGTTTCAGTAGCAAATTCCTCGCAAATCACGATTTGCGAGGAATTTGCGAGTAAAACTCTCCGATCGCAAATGGCTTCTCGCAAACGAATTTTACTCGCAGTTTACTCGCAAATTTGTGAGTACCATATATACTCGCTAGTTCCTCACAAATTTGCGAGTAAAACTCTCCGATCACAAATGGCTTCTCGCAAACGAATTTTACTCGCAGTTCACTCGCAAATTTGCGAGTACCATGTATACTCCCTAGTTTCTCACAAATTTGAGAGTAATTTGCAACAGTATATTTGCGAGTAAACTGCGATTACAAAAAAGAACAAAAAAGTGCGAGTGATTTGCGACTGACCAGTCGCAAATTCCTAGCAAAATTTTGCTAGGAATTTGCGAGTGTTCAGTCGCAAATCACTAGCAAAATTTTGCTAGGAATTTGCGAAAACAAGTTTTCGTCGCAAAATTTGCTACGAAATTGCGAGAAACCATTTCTTCGCAAATTTTGCTAGGAATTTGCAAGTGGTCAATCGCAATTTCGTAGCAAAATTTTGCTAGGAATTTTCGAGTGATCACTCGCAAATTCCTAGCAAATTTAAAAAGTTTTTTTTAAAAAAAATTGAAATAAATAAATTATTAAAATTAAATATTTTATAAATTAAAAAGAAATTAATAAAAAATCTGAAATATTTTAAAACGTTTATAAAATCAAATTAAAATAAAACCTTAATCTAATATTGGTTATGCGACTGCTCATGCTGCTGGTCCAGCTGTTCCTGCTGCTGCTGAAACCATGCAGCGAATTCAGGGTCCGTGGTCGACATATAACTAAACATCATCGAATAAGTCTCCATCTGTTGTTAAACGACGGACAACTCATTCTGCGTCCCCGCTAACACAGACTTCGTATGTTGCAGCTCCGTCTGAAGCTGGGACTGGGTGCTGCGAATAGAAATATGAACACCGGACGCAGCTGAAGACGCCTCCGACGGAAGGGAACCAACGCCAAAGATCTGGCCTTTCGACCGCGGAGCGGTCTACAAAATAAAAGAAATAAAGAAAATGTTATTATTAAAAAAATTGTTCGTATTATTTTTATTAAATATTATAAAACTACTAACCTGAGCGAAAATTTTGTTCTTCTTGAACTGCGAGAAACTCGTGGATTGGACCGAGCTATCCGGGTCCAGCGACATCTCAATCTCGGCAGCATCAATCTTCGTGGTGACCTCGTTGTAGAGATGCTCGAACTTCGAATCGACCCATGTCTGGTCGGTCCTCTTCTTCGTCTCTTGTAGAACAGCCAAAAAATCGACATTCTCGGACTGCGTAGCCTCGGCCTATTTTTTCAAATTCATTAATTACAACTACCTTTAAAAATTCACTAATTAAGTACTAATTATTAATTATACTAATTAGGTAATATATTTTTTAATATAGTAAATAATGTTTACAAATATTATTTATTATACTAATTAATATACTAATTAATAAATAATATACTACTTAACTATTTATAATATAATTAATAAAAAATTGACTTACAATTTTACGGCCTTTAGCCTTGAATGAGTGCTGTCAGACCCGGTGTGTCGCCTCATTCCTCTGTGTCTCCGGATTCTTCCGGGCCGTAATACATCAGTCGCTCTTCGCCTTGTGCAGGTCCCCTGTCCAATGCGCGACTAGTCCGGCCCACATGTTGGGGTCCATCCATCCGGGCATGGCGGTCTCAGGGTTTTACCGCCACTTCCGCTTCCACCGGCCGACTTGATCTGGGAGCCGCGCCTTGACTTTTGCCTCGAATTCCTCTCGGACCCGCTCCGTCTGAAAGTACTCCCAGTTATATGTTTGCTGAAAAAAAAAAGTTAGTAATTAAAAAATTAATTAGTTTAAAGTATGAAAATGAAAAAACAAAATGTCGCAAAAGAGATGAGCCACTCATCGTTAGCAGAACCCGGAGTCTTGCTCCAGTTAGTATACGACACTGTGTAGTGCCGCTCAAAAATCTTCCGAATAGTTTTTGCGACGCATCCACCGTCGTCGAACCTAAAAAAAATTATTAACCGCTTAGCGAAAAAAAATATATAAAAATCCAAATTAAAATAAATAAACATTTGCACTTACCAAAATGTCTCGAGAGGTCGCTCGGAGTCTAACATCGGCAAAGAAGCACGATCCGAGCTTCGGAGTAGAACGTCGAGCGTAATCGACGGTACTGCTGGCGTCGGATGAGGTGGGGCCTGGTGTGAAGACTCGGGCTGNGAGTTCGGGATAGGTCCCGAACTCGAACCAGGTGTACACCTCTGCGACTGCTGTAGAAAAGCCTAATAGGAGTTCTGCTCCATCTATAGTTGTGAAAAGTTTTTTGTTAAAGTTAATAATAAAACTTAACAATTTTTAATAATTTTTAAAAAAATTTAATACTTTAAATTATTTTTTAACATCTCTTATAATTTTTATAATTTAAATCATTTTTTACAATTTTAATAAAATTTATTATATTTTATTAATTTTTATTAATTTTAATAATGTTCAACAAATTTTGAAAATTTTCGTGAATTTTAACATTTTTTTTTAATTAGATAAATTAATTATTAAATTTAATATGAATTTACTAATTATGCATTTTATTAACAATATTACAAATAAAATATCTAATTTTGTAGCTAATATCCATTTAGGTAACCTAACTAAATTCCTTAAGCATCTTATCTAATAACCTAACTAAATACTAACTAAGTAAAAAATAAAATTAAAAATATGAAAATAGAAAGCTAACATTTTTTTTTGGTTGGATAGGTTGTAGAGAGAGTGGAGAGAGTTTTTTTTTAGTGTGATTGTGAATTTTTGCGTTTTTCCCAGAAATTACGACGGATTTGCGAGTATCCCTCGCAAATACGTCGCAAATTCTGGGAAAAACGCAAAAAAATTGCGTCCGATTTGCGATTAAAATGAAGAGCACTCGCAAAACTGTAGCAAATTTTGGGCAAAACCGCAAAACTAAATTCAAGTTGGCGCCCAAAATTTTCGAATAATTTGCGAGTACCCCTCGCAAATCAGTCGCAAATTTTGGTAAAACCGCCAAAAAAATTTTGGCGCCAACTTTTTGGCGCCAATTTTTGGGAAATCCGTTGCAAATTTTTGGCGCCAACTTGAATTTAAAAAACCCAAATATCCAATTTTTGATTTTCACAAAAAATGTTTTTTATCCTTCATCGTCACAAAATTTTCATTATGATAAGATAGTTCTTGTTTGTGAAAATTTAATATTACGCATATGAAAGAATTTTTATCTATAAGAAGGATTTCGTTTATTGTCAAAAAGTAAAAACATAAATTGTTAAATTGTAATAAACGTTTTAAAACAATATTCTGGAAAATATCATTTGATCGCATAATTATAGGAGTACTTATACTCCAACTGGGGAACAGGGTTTAGGGTTTAGGGTTTCAGGTCAATTTGCGAGCAAACTACAAGGAATACTCGCAAGTTACTCGCAAATTTGTGAGTGATTTGCAAGTACTCCTCGCAGTTCACTCGCAAATTGACCCGATTATTACAAAAAATACCAAGTTTCGGTCTTAAATTTTATCAGTAAGGTATCAAGTAATTCCAAATAATATTTTAAATTGAAAACAATATTATTCGTTATTATAAAAAAGATCTTATAATTTAAATTGTATTACACGCATTTAGAAAAATATCTACAAAAAAGTTCCGTTGTTGAGAAAACGTAAAAACATAATGGTTCGATGTAATAAAATTTGATAAAAAATTATTGGAAAATGTCATTTTATTGCCTAATTAGGATTACTAATATTCCATTATTATAAATAAAAATTATCGAATATTTTAAATTATCTGTCTTATTATTTGTCAATATTTATTATAACAAACTTGTTTGTTAAAATTGACCCGATTATTATAAAAAAAAATACCCAGTATGTGGGTCCCTATGCCGATACATCCATCCTCGCAAGGCGAAAATCTCGTGCTCCGAAACCGACATTTCTTTTTGTTTTGTTATTATTTTTTTTTTAATTGTGATTTGGTGAAGATTATGGGAGGGTGGAGGGTTGTATTTATTAAAAACATTTGCTACTGATTTGCTTGGAAATTGCGAAAGTCAGGTTTGCTAGAGAATTGCTACAAATTTGCTAGCAATTTGCGAGTAAAAGTTTCCTCGCAAATATTAGCTACAAATGCAAAAACGTTTATTTTCATAAATTTGCGACCATATTGCGAGCGAAACCATTTCTCTCACTCTTTAGTCGCAAAACCCTCGCAAATTTGCAATAGAAAAGGTTAGTCGCAATTTACTCGCAAAATTTGCGACCGGCTTGCGAGTAAAACGTTTTCACTCACTTATTACTAGCAAATCAGTCGCAAATTAAGGTCAGTCACAATTTTCTCGCAAAATTTTCGACCAACTTGCGAGTAAAACGTATTCACTCACTTATTACTAGCAAATCATTCACAAATTTGCGAGGGAACATCTTTCCTCGCAAATCAGACGCAATTTTGCGACTCATTTGCGAGTAAGAATTTTCCAAGAAAATTTGCGAGCAATTTGCGAATGTAGGAATCCTCCTAGCAATTCACTCGCAACTTCCATGCAAATTTGCGAGTGGAATTTTCTCTCGCAAATTGATTGTTTTCTTGTAGTGTTTCCAGCATTGGTCAGCAATGGAAGAATCATTTCCTGACCGTAGATGGTCCATATAATGCTTCCCCACTTCATATGCTCTTATGCACAATTTGATGATCCCATAAAGGTTCACGATCCCGTTGATCAGAGGGCAATTTGTTGATGCTTTGTACAAATGGAAAAGTCCTTCTTGGGGGTTTTTGTAGTGAAAGTATTCCAACAATCCTTTGATGTAGTGGGCGGAGGGGTTTGAGTTTGAAAGGCACTTGACCATTATATCTTGGTAGTCGTCAACGACAAGCAACAGTGTTGTGACAATGTCACGGAGGTATAGAGTCTTGAAAATGGAACCATCCTTTGTGCATTCCAGTATCTCCTTGCAAATAAGAATGCACATAGTAACATCACTCCTTGATTCTTTCCCGACCTTTGCTAGGTTTTCTGAAATCATGTCTCGGGGGAGTGCTTCAAGAGGGGGAGAATGGCTTTTGTGGTCTAAATTTTAACATTTTTACGATGGGTTGGGGAGATCTCGTTGGGAGGTTGCTTTTTATATAGTTGTTATAAGGGTGTTTAAGAGTTCGTTGTTTGGCAAGATAATCATTATTCTTCCTTCTTATTTAATTATATAATAACTTCTACTTTAATTAGATAATAGTGGTATGCCTCTGTAATGGTCCTTTATATTTTTCATCGTGGGAGTTTATTAAAAGATACAATGTATACAGTGGCGGATCTAGAAATTATTTTAACCGGGGTCAAAAATCAACTATAAAAGTTAGTATACAATAAAATGCTTTAAACTGGACTTGAACTCATGTTTTGGGGGTTCAAAATACTTACTCTACCAACTCAACCACTAATTTTCTTTGGACATTTACACTACAAATTATTAATATTATAATTTAAGGGGTGTCACATGACACCCCTCCCTACTATGTAGATCTGCCACTAAATGTATAAATGGTTTGCAACTGTTGTTGGGTCTTTATATGTGGTTAATTAAGTTTTGTTTTTGAAGTGTTGTTGTGGAGGTGTAATGGGCCACAGTGAGCGCCGATTATTATTGGAAAAATAAGTCCAAGTGGTTGGATTCAATTTCATGAGAAAACGTCGACGGGGTTCCATAGCGGTTAAGTGTGAGGTTGAAAAAAAGGGAAGTCGATTAAAGATTTGGGATTTTTCGAAATTTCTTTGGTTTATGAAAGTTTTTGATTATATGCACATATTAAGGGTGAATCAATTCTCCATCGTTACTTGGTGTCCTCTATGATTCCTAGATCTAGGAAACATTTAGTTGTTTTGGGAAATGGCAAATCAAAATACGTTTGTTAAGTGATGAAGAATGAAAATACGGTGCTGCTTAACCATATTAAAATACTGTTAAACATATATACATATATATATATATATATATAATTCTTTGTGTACTTGATTCTATATAAATTAAGTGACATTAAATTTAGGCCCATTAAAATATATTCCTACGCTTTAAGCCCATTAGGTCTAACTTAATTCACTATATTAGACAACCTAAACCAACCACATGTAAAATTAAAAGTCATAGGAATAAACTGAGAAGTAATACAAAACGTTCTTGCACGTAAATCAAAACACAAAAAGCTACCAGAGTAAACTGAAACCATATATAACTCACAGGGCAAGCACTAGGTTGTGATAATTCACTGTGATCTCTACTAAACCCCCAAGCCAAACTTCTCTCCATAACTCTTGGTTATCTTATCCATACTATACTGCATCTCCATTACTTTTGCTCCCGAAAGGATAATATATAACCTCCACATTTTTCCCTTACAGAGCTAGATCAACCTTGCATTTGGAGTGGCTACCCATCAACAAAGCACCACAAACACCTCCATTCAGTCCATCAACTTGTATGACCTAACAATCGGCAACACAATGTACCACATCACAGTTCGATTGATGAGGATGTGGAAGGCACAAAATTTCAAAAGGAATAGGGAGCTTATGAGCCTCGATCTATACTCATAGTTGACAGCCAGGTGATATCAATTTAACACATCAACACTTACTAAACACGATACATACAGATTTCCTTATTTTTCATAATTTTCATTTTTCCATTATCGTAGGATTGCTTAATATGGGCATCAATCCATCACCATCGTGCTAATTGATACAAGAATCTTATCAAATTGGGGGGAGTTTACACCGTAGCAAATTTTGAAGTTATCCCAGCATACGACCGAGTTCAAAGTCACAGACAATATCAACTCGATAAAGTTTACAGACATGACCGAAATAGATGAGAAGAAAGGAAATATAAACCCAATAAGATCTGAGGTATTTAGGTTATTAAAATATCTGGAGTACCTCGCACTCGCAAATACAAACCCGAAATTACCAGATACAACAAAAACCACTCAAATATCACACAAATGGATATTATCATATAAGATAATAACCTTATTTATCTTCTTCTGTCCACAATATTGTTTTAGTGAGTGTATGTGTTAAGTTTATTTTAAAAATTCTTTCTCTTGCCTTGCCCATATCGTTGAAGGATGATATATGTTTAATTGGCTTAAATTGTATGTATGTTTTTCGCACACATATTATATATATACAGTAGGAGTAGGGTTTGTTGTTTGGTGATATGATTCAAAAAGATGGGAAATAACAATTGCTTTTGTTTTCTTTTGTTACTTTTGCATAAAATTCTTCTTCTGCTCCCCTCTGGTTTGGTATATTAAATACGTTAATGCATGTTATAATCTTTTGATACTTGGTAATTATATCCCGCAAAAAACTTGCATAATTACTGCTTTTCTTATTTACACAGATGTGGTGGGCCAAATTCTTAGCGTGCAAGGACCAAACCTCGAAGACGCTACCTCTAATCAAAAAGTCATTCTGCTTTGACTTCTCCGAGAGTAAGAATTTACGGTCGGTGTAATTAACAAGAATAAATAAATTTGTTCAGAATATGGCAAAATCGAATTCGTTTCATGAGCATTGTATCTTGAATTAAGACATTGTTTCACACACTACGTAGGAGAAAAAATGTTCGCCTGACCATATGGGACAAGCAAGCATCAGAATTTAGGAAGCAGTTCAGTCGCCAAAAACGCGAGGCCACGATTGTTGTATGTACAAGCCTTAATCCAAAATTTTTTGCTGGTAAAGGCTTACAAAAATTGCAGTAACATATATACTCCCCAATATATTCTCCAATTTCTGTACCAGGAACTTTATATTTGAACTCAACTGGTGGTACCAAATTCTACTTCGACAAGGGGTTCCAAACGGTCATCGACATCATGAAAGGGTAATTTCACACTCCACCACATCACAAATATAATGATGCAAAATGTTATTTCCAATGAAAAAACTTACAGGACAGGACTTGAAAACCACACCAAATTCCCTACAATCTAAATTGAACAGTCCATGACAAATGATTTGGAAAGAATGGCACTCTAAAAACTTTTGGAAAGCCTAAGGACAACAACACATAAGGTACTTTTAAAACATGAAGGAGCCAAAATATACACTTCCTTATAAAACGACACCCAACTTGTTCATTCGTAAATGTAGGAAAAGGAAGTTATATGTCGCGCAACCATTGCTGCAATCTCCACAAAGAATGGCTAAAATTATGTGGGATGTGGTAGATGCGCTAAGAAACTGCTGCGCGGTAACTCAGCTTACACATGTGTCACTTGCAATGACACTAGCGCAGTAGGTATCTTCAAGTAAGAATTTCACAAATAAGAACCATCACTTGGTTTCCCTTTGATAAATATTTCTACAATTATTTCTAACGTAATAAAACATCTTAAAATTGATTGCAGATTCAGATTTGATTTAGCAGTTATCGATGAAAGTAGCACGACAAACTTTGTCATTTTCGACAGAGACGCACGAAAACTCACCAACAAAAGCGTCGAAGACCTAACCCCAGACCAGGTTTTTCCATAATTTCCAAAATAGCTACAGTTTGGTCTCTTGTTCCGATTCAATGCATTATTATTCTGAATGGATTGCAAAGATTTACCAGATTATATGTCACAGTGTATTCTTGACTTAGTAGGAAAGACAATGATTTTCATATCAAGATCACAACCTTCAATTACACGACTGGATACCAGTCGTTCACCATCACCCGTGTCCTCGGTCAGATTGAAAAGGAGCTACTTCAGATATACATTTTTCCTCACGTAACGTGCTCTACCAACAATAACGTTAATGCATTATACTATGTATCAATTTGAAGGGAAGGAATGATGAAAGTGCATCTAATATGGCTTCTGAAGAAAAAGGAAAAGGAAATTGTGCAAACACTTCTAAGACAACTCAAACGAAAGGTTATGAAAGTACTAGCAACCTGAAGAGAAAACAACAACCTACTATGACGGTCGAGGTATTACACAAGTAAAAAGTAAAACAAGTTTGAAAATAAACATTGCCTATTAATTTGACTAATCAAACTCTTCTCTCCGTACAGGGACCATCAAAGAAGTTCGCAAAAGATTCTATCACTGGTACTAAAAAAGAGAAGAGCAGTGATGTTACTGAAGATAAAAGAAGATGAAAGAAGCTCTACGCCTTCATTATTCTTTCTTTCGTTGCAAGTTTCTTTTTTCCCCTTTTTTGGCTCCCAAGTAATATTATTCAGTAAGATGTAGTTTTCCACTCATGGTTATAACAATGATAAACAAATCTCACTGCACATTTAGTGTGTTTTTCAGTAAAGGTTGGGTCATCTTTACATTTGTTCTTTCATGATCTTCATACTACTTTTACGAAAATTCCTTAAATACAAAAGCTCAAAAATATTTCAGTTTCTCACGACGTTTCGGTGTGTCCGGAGTTGAAAGTGACTCAGAATCAATGTGGAAAACCTATTGTGGATCCAACAGCGGGTACTCCATAGGAGAAGAAAAGGCTCGTGATGGTGTTAAGAGATTACGTGTGAAAAGAGCCCTGGATTGGGAGCACAGAGTGAGCATGGATAGGCACAATTCTGGTCCGAGTGGGAAGCGAATGGATTTTACAAACTCCCAGGGAGGGAATAAAGCCTCCTATGCTGCAGTGGTGTGGCGTAGCGCTGATAGTAATGGTGCTCAGAGACAGGTCCTTCCAAAGGGGTACAAAGGGGGTAATTATCGTACTAATACTAAGGACAATCGAATTAAGATGGGCAACGCGTCTTATGGACAGCAGCGCTGCCAAACTTGGCCGAAGCCTTTATACTCCTTGAGCACAGGTTCGCGTCAAGAGGGTTTAACGGAGGAGCAGGCAAAAGTGGCTCACATCCTTGACAAAGAAAATGTTGTAGCTACTGTTGAGGATAAGAGTGGGGAGAATGGGAGTACAAAGGCTGGTCTGGAGGAGAATTTGATTGCTAATGATGACCTCCTTGTTGAGGAGGGAGAGATGATAAATGAGGAGAATCTGGGAGAGGCTAATGATGATATGGATTTACCAGAGGCGGATGATGATCAGGCTAGTTTGGAACAGGGTTTGGATGAGGAGTTTTGGGACAACGAGTAGGTTAATGAGGCCCACGTTGCTGATGTTGATGATGGCTCCACTGTTGATCAGGTTGAGGCAGAGGATGCTATCCAATTGGACCCACCTGGTGCTGAAGGTATCTTGCGAACTGATCCTGATTCAAAACTGACATTTGTTGATCAAACATCGGTTTCATTAGTCATTGATTCTGCATCTTGTTTAGGAAGGCATATAGATGACATTGCTTCTGGTTTATATGGCATTAATTTAAACAGTAAGAAATCTGGTTTGAATGGTTTGACTCAATGCAGTAGAAGCCCCGAGAAAATTAAAGGAATGAGTTTTAGGAAAATGAACATGATGTTAATGGTTTCGCCACGAAAGCGTATGAATTCTAAAGGCCGACTTGTTAAGGCTTCCCATGGTACTAAAAATTTTTCATCTCGTGTTACAGGAATTAAGAACTTGGGTATGGAGACTACGGGAAGTACAAAGGGCATGATACTTCCCAAGACATCAAGGAAAGGAATGGTGCTCCCCTGAATCCATTGGCTCGTTTGTGAAGATTTTGAGCTGGAAGTGTCAAGGTCTAGACAGAGATTTGACAGCAGACGCTTTGAGGGATCTATGGGAAAATTTTCGACCTGATATTATTTTCTTATCTGAGACAAAACAATCTTTCTTTTGCTTACAAAAATTTAGAGTTGAGTTTGGTTTTAATAACTTGTATATCGTGGATCCTATTGGACTAAGCGGCGGACTTGCTATCCTTTATAATAATGAAATAAATTTGGATGTTTTATATTTCAATAATCGTATTATAGATGTCAATGCTTCGTTTTATGGAATTAAAGTATCAATCTCCTTTGTCTACGGTGACCTAGTCACTGCAAATAGGGGTTTTGTTTGGGATAAACAAATAGAAATAGGATCGAGTAGATCGACCACTTGGTTGATCATAGGTGATCTTAACGAATTAACCGGAAACCATGTGAAAAAGGGGGCAAAATGAGAGCTGCAACATCTTTTATTCCCTTTAATCAGATGCTCAATCATTGCGGGATGACATAGTTCTCTTGTGCAGGGGATCAATTATCATGGAAAGGTACTCGAAATAACCAAATAGTACGATGTAAGCTAGATAGAGCGGTGGGAAATGAGGAATGGCATAATGCCTTTGGTCACTCAAAGGTGGAATACCTTGCACGGATTGGGTTATACCATAGACCAATTTTGCTAAATTCCAATTACAAGGCGGAGAAATATTACAAAAATTTCCGTTTTGATAAGAGATGGATAGGGAAGGAGGATTTCCCAGAGGCTATTGAGTGTGGTTGGCAACGCACTTGAAATTTTAGGATTTCCGTTTTTGTGGATAAAGTACGAAACTGTCGGAATCCAATATCTTGGTGGCGAAAAAAGAACGTACCTCCAGGGAAGGGAAATATTGACTCACTGAAGGAAAAACTGGAGGAAGCTCAAAATGATGACACGGTATCTCTGGGTGAAGTTGTAGATATTAAAAGAAAATTGCAAGAGGTCTATAAGGATGAAGAGATCTACTGGAAACAAAAGAGTAGGAATTTGTGGTTGAAAGAGGGTGATAAGAATACAAAATTCTTCCGCGCAACAACCAAGCAACGACGGGCGAGAAACCGAATCTCGTGATTATTTAATTCACGAGGGGATTGGTAGGAACAACCGGAAGGAATGGAGGACATAGCGATAGAGTATTTTACTGACTTGTTTACAACTACCGGGTCGGGTGATTTTACTCAGGTTCTAGAAAATGTTGATCCAGTTATTACCGATAACATGAATCGAACATTGATGAGAGATGTAATGGAAAATGAAGTAAAGGTAGCGCTCTTTGCAATGCACCCTGAGGAAGCCCCTGGACCTGATGGAATGACAACATTGTTTTTCCAACGATATTGGGGGATTATGAAGGGAGATTTAGTCGGTCTGGTTAGGGATTTCTTTAGATCTGGAAAATTTGATGCTCAGCTGAATGAGACTAATATCTGTCTAATACCTAAGACGAGTCAACCTAAACGGATGTCAGAACTTAGGCCTATTAGCCTCTGCAATGTGGCTTACAAGATTATTTCTAAACTCCTATGTTTGAGGTTGAAAAATTTTTTACCCCGCATCATCTCGGAAACGCAGTTGGCTTTTGTCTCTGGAAGATTAATTACGGATAATATCTTAATTGCTTAGGAAATGTTCCATGTTTGCGTACTAACAAAAAGTGTCGCTATGAGTTTATAGCCATTAAGACGGATATGAGTAAAGCATACGACAGGATCGAATGATCATTCCTGGAGGCAGTCCTAAATAAGTTAGGATTTGGGCAAAGGTGGATATCTTGGTTAATGTGGTGCATCCAATCGGTCTCTTACAAGATCCTTTTTAATGGTCGACCAACGAGGAATATAATCCCCCAGAGAGTGCTGAGACAAGGGGATCCTCTGTCATCGTACCTATTTATTATTTGTATAGAAGTACTAATTGTGAATATCAAACGAAAGGAAAGAGATAGAGATATAACGAGAGTCCAGATCGCCCATCATAGCTCGGCAATATAGCACCTTCTTTTTGCAAATGATAGTCTTTTCTTCTGTAAGGCAGATGGTTCACAATGCCAAGCTATTCTGGACGTTTTCCGTGACTATGGGCATGCTTCAGGACAAGTAATCAATTTTGATAAATCATCGGTGATGTTTGGGAAAAATGTTTCGGAGCAGACGAAAATAGCGCTGAAGACGATGTTAGGCATTTCAAAGGAGGGAGGGATGGGCTCATATCTTGGAATCCCTGAGAGTTTGGGGGGATCCAAGAGTCATATTTTAATTTTGTCAGAGAACGGTTAGGTGACCGAGTGAATGGTTAGTCCTCCAAGTTCCTATCTAAATGGGGCAAAGAGATCATGATCAAATCAGTTGCTCTTGCGCTATCCAAGTGTTAACAAATAAGTTAACTAGCGCGATTTCTAAATTCTGGTGGAGCTCCAATGGATGTAACTGCGGTCTCCATTGGATTGCATGGAAAAAAATTAAGTATACCAAAAGAGAATGGAGGCCTAGGCTTCAAATCTCTAGAGGATTTCAATACAACCTTATTGGCTAAACAATTATGGAGGTTAATTCAGTTCCCTGGATCACTGGTGGCTCGGATTTTACGTGGTCGATATTTCAGGAAGGTTCACCCTTTAAACGCAAGGAAGCCCCATTCACCCTATTTCGGTTGGAAGAGTATTTTTTCAGCTCAGCATTTGCTTAAGCAAGGCATTAGGATACGTATAGGCTCTAGGATAAACACATCGGTTTGGCACGATTCGTGGATTCCAGATGACATTCCGCGGCTAGAAAGAGGTCGAGGTAGTCTGTGGTATCCTAGGCTAACAGTACAACAATTGATAGATCCACAAACGCAAGATTGGCATGTGCCACTTCTACAGGAATTTTTCAATCCGAAGGATATTATTTTAATTAGGGGTATTCACCCGAGCCGCACCGTTACATACGATGGTGTGGTTTGGCACTTTGCCAAGTCGGAACAGTATACTGTTAAGTCAGGCTACAAACTCCTTAACGCTCTAGAGATATCTTGGATCAATAATAATGGCTGGCGACCAGGTTTAGAAGCTTTTAAAGCTTTCACTTGGCAAGTCAATTGTCCTTTGAAGATCCAACATCTTCTTTGGCAAATTATAACAGGAAGTCTGGCGGCAACTAGCGAACTAGTTCAACAGGGGGTTCGTTGTGACACAATTTGTAAAAGATGTGGCTCCAGTGAGAAAAAAGTTAATCATATCGTTTTTGAATGCGCCTCGGTCCAGCACATTTGGGATCTCTACAAGGACCAAACACGAGAGGAGGCTTTTCCTTCTGCTGCACTTTATACTAATATGGCCTATCTTTTTTGGCAGAACCCTTTGCGGACTCGGGATAGCGATCGTCCTCATCTCTTCCCATGGATAATTTGGTTAATTTGGAAAAATAGAAATAAAAAGGTCTTCCAAGGAGTACAAATGGATGTGGAGGAGATATTCCGATCTGCTGAGACAGATGCTATAGCTTGGAATGAAGCACAAATCGCTTTCTCTTCGGACGAGGATAGCCTTTGTAGCGAACCGAGCATTCCGGTTGGTTTACTCTGCCGGATAGACGGATCATGAAAACAATCGGATTCTACCTCAGGATTTGGCTGGTTCTGCACCAATCAAGATGGAGAGGTAATTTTGATGGGGGCGAAATGCCAACTTCGGAGTCTTTCACCACTTCATGCGGAGTTCAAAGATCTGTTATGGGCGATGACAGAACCTTACAATCGTAGAATCGATTGCCAGTGTTTCCAGACGGATTATGCGGAGCTTATTAGTATCATTCAGCATCCGGAGGATTGGTCAGCCCTTCATACACAACTTCAAGATTACCAGCATCAACGTGGTTTTTTCACCGATTTCTCGTTGACGCATGTTCCACGGACGGCAAACACGCAAGCAGATAATCTGGCTCGAAGATCTCGTTCTTTTTTAAATGAATTTATTTTTGTAGACACAATTTCTCCGAACTGACTCTCCACTTCGAGAGTTAGTTAATAATTAATGTGTGGTTGACAAAAAATGTTATTTTTTATTTAGTCAATATACTTTATTATATAAATTTTAAATAAGGTAGTGATTGCTCCGTTTGGCATGTCTAACATAAAATTGAAATATTACGAACTTTAATATCCGACCGCGCTAAATATGTAATCTTAAATACTAAATTATTTCATTTGACATATCTTGCATAAGATTGAAATGTTTTTCGGTTTTTGACGTTCGACCTCGTTAAAAACTATAATACTAAATTCTTAATTTCTCTATTAATATTCTTAATACTAAAATTTATTTAAATATACCTAGATTTTATAAAAAAAAAAAAGCATGATTGATTTCAGTAATATTAATATATCTTTTTAATTTACTATATTCCAAAATAAGTTTATCTTATATAATATTTAAATAGAATAAATCAAATATATAACATAATTTATTAAGGATAACCATGACTTTCAAAAATAAATAAATCTATTGACTTTATTCTTTAATAATTTTGTTTTTTATTTAGAATTTTCGTTTTTATTTTTAAATAAATAATTTTAATATATTATTAACTAACTAATTCATTAAGGGTAACATAATAATCAACTAAGCCAACTTTTAATCTGGTGCAAACTGACTTCATACTTAATATATAAAATAAACAACTAAACAGAGACAAAGGTTTAAAAAACAACAAAAGATATTAAGACTTTATAAATTGAAATTTGATTAAATTTCAAATCATAACTATCAAAAAAACGAAAAATAATTTACTTAATTTTATTTAATACCGTTGAGATTTAGCATACAACTTCTATATGTTTAGTGAAAATATTAATACTAAATAAATTTCGGTTATTTGGGTCAACCATTTAATATTAGGTTCGATTCGGCTTGAGAGATGATTCAGTGTACAAATCAAAGTCGCATTTGAATTGTTTTCCGTGTTTGGTTCATGATGGCTCAGTTCGGTTTAGAAAATTCGTCCACGCCTAAGAAAAAATAGTAACCAAATAGGGATATTAAATATAGTCAAACCGAACCCAACTCAACCAAACATAATCGAAGAAAAGCGTATAGTTCACATATGATTTTATCATATAACGTTATAATAGAATTATAACGAATGTAAAATAGTCTTCTACTAATTAACTATTCAAACCCCATAAAATAGGAAAGTACAATTTGGTTCGTTTTGGGTTAACAAAAAGGTGTGTTTATGTCAAAACCCTATTATTTTATTATCTTTTTATATCATTCCCAAATATTTAAATATCAAATTTTCTTAGTTTGTTAGCAATTTTACCCAAGTAATACTCCCTCCGTCCCATTATATAAGTCTTTTGAGTGAAAATAGGAAAATTTAAAAATTTTGTCTTTTTGTATTAAAAAGTATTATTTGTATCTAACTAAAAATATTTTAACCAACAAGAAAAATCTTTCTAGTTATTTTTAGATTTATTAAATTAAAGATTTGCATAAATATTATAGAAAGACTTATAAAATGGAACAAGAAAAAATGTCTAGGAAAACTTTTAAAATGGGACGGAGGGAGTAGTATCGTAGCAAATCTATCAATTTCTCGGTCTGTTACCAAAAACCGTTTCGAAGTAATTTTAACAAAAATGTATGCATACATAAATGGGCTGGATGTTAACCGCAAACCCTAATAATGGCTATAAATTTTATTTCAGTATAATTCAATAAATACAATAAAAATATTCAACAATAATTATATTATGGGAAAAGATAAAATTTATAGTTCTTTAATCTTAGTTAGCAATAATATATTAATATAATATGAATAACAATTAATCCTAATTTCAAGGTTTAAATATTATTATGATCATCCTTAAAGGTTTTTTTTAAAAAATATTTGTGTCATGACAATAAGTATGTTAAAATATAAAAGGCATATACTATGTTGTAATAAAGATGAGATGATATTAAGACTTTATTTTTATTTTTTCATTAATTGCCAACACGGTTTAACATTTTACGTAAATCAAAACTTACAACAGAAGCGCTTTTAAGAACAACATTAAACGGAAAAGGTAATGACACGATGCTTCCTAACATGTTTGTAGGATAGACTGACTCGTTAACTTTATTCATCATTGTTTTCGGTCTTCTACGATCTTGTGTTAGATTGTCATCTATTGTGATCAAACGCCTTTTATCACTTATTAGATCATTGGATGCGATCCATCTGTAACATCGCAATCCATCCCAAACACTCCGCTGCAGGAAATAACATGCTCTGTTGTAAATATTGAGCATGAAATATAAATAACCGTATTTGAGGCCTTAATAGTTACTAATCTCCTATTTCTGAACCACGATGCGACTTCATCACCAAAACTCCATTGTTTCCATAGCCAATTTCCATAAACAATTGACACTTCTTGGTGATTTGGTATTGGAAACATAACCCATAATTGAGTTACATCAAATTCGCTAGCACTCTTCTCCTCTTGAATCACATCATCCGCATGATGGACCCCATCAACATTAATTGGATAGTGGTTCCTCTTATCATCATCACCATCAACGGGCTCAGGCCAAGGCGGTTTCCAGATTGTTCTTTTGGAAATTTCCGATTGACAAAACAAGTTACGAATTAGCGATATTTACAGGAAATAATCATTGTAAGTCGCATACCATAGAATCGACTTGTTAAACCCTATGATTGCGGAAATCAATAGACGGACGAAGGAAACTGCCGAAAAACAATCGAAAAAACTGCCATCAGAGAGCCGACATCTTTGGTGACGATCGAGACATTCATACGTGGAGAGTGACTATTCCTAATTGAATATATACTAGAAAGCCATAGAAACACAAACAAGAGTACAGTCGACGCTGGCGCCGGCTGAAGCAAAATCGCTGTTAGAAGTTGTTGAAGAGTCGCCTCAAATCTTTATATGTTGTAATTATATAATGAAATAAGAGTACTAGTTTAATATAAGATTCAAAAACATATTATGGTTCGTTACATATGTGTATTCTCTTTGTTGGATAAAGTAAAAACATATGTACATGCAACCCATTGAACGAGGACGAGCCAGACTGGCCCCTGTTTGTTGAATTAAGCTTGAACGAAGCTTGAAGAAGAAGATATTCTAAACCGAGTTATGGTTTAATAAGAAACATGTTGTACCGAGTCATGGTTTAGTTAAAGAGATAAGGATCATATTTTAGGAGTTATCTAAACTATAGTAATAATCCTTATAGAATTAGGAATTGTGAGATCATATAAATATATGGTCTAGTCGAATAGGTTAGACACGAGAGACAGAGAATTGAGTTTTGGTGTTTTAAGCTTTTGAGATGCTTGAGTTTTGAGAGAGTTTCTCTTAAGCTTTTAAAGAGAGTTATTCATAAAACCTTCTGAGTTTACATACAAAACATCTAAACAACACAGGTCTAACACTTGATATTTGGTATCAGAGCGTTACCTTGTCGAGACATGGGAGACACTACACTTGATACAACGTCAACGACAACCAAGCGAAAAGAGATAGGGTCTTCGTCGATTAAATGCCCACTGCTAAACGTAACTAACTACACAATATGGACAATTATCCTTCTCAAAGTACACAAGGTCTGGGATGTTTTTAAAAGTAATGATATGGCCATGGCGTTGATGGTCCAACGGATTCCCGAATCCCTTGTGCTACATGTCGGTGAGTTAGATATTGTCAAGCAAGTCTGGGAGGCCATCAAATCGCGACACATGGGCACAGAAAGAGTCAAGGAGGCACGCCTACAGACACTAATGGTTGAAATCGATCGTTTAAAGATGAAAGAAAATGAGACTATAGATGAGTTCTCGAGAAAGATATCAGAGATTGCATCAAAATCTTCAGCACTTGGTGAGGACATAGAAGAACCAAAACTCGTAAAAAAATTTCTAAATAGCCTTCCTCATAGAAAGTTTATTAACATCATAGCTGCACTCAAATAAGTTTTAGACCTCAAGACTACAAGCTTCGAGGATGTCATAGGACAGTTGAAAGCCTATGAGGAAAGCATCAATGAGGATGACAAACTCATGGAAGGTCATGGAAAGTTGATGTACGCTCATATGGATCAACCATTAGCCCGAGAGTATGGAGATGGTAGAGGTCGAGGTCGAGGTCGCGGTGGAAGGTTCTTCGGAAGAGGCAGGGGTCGTGGTTGGTCTAATGGAGGCATAGATACGTCTAAGATTATATGTTACCGATGTGACAAGATGGGGCATTACGCTTTCCAATGCCCTGACGGTTTGCTTAAATACCAAGAAACACTTGAGAGCAAAGAAGAAGATACGCAAGAAGCGGATGAGTTAATGATGCAAAAAATAGTGTTTCTAAATGAAAAAATGTGAAGCCATGTAACTTTGAAACAAGTTTGGACAAAAGCAATATGTGGTACTTGGACAAGGCAGCAAACAATCATATGATCGGAAATCGTGCATGTTTTAATGCATACCTTTCTTGCCTAAGTGTAATACCTCTTTCATGTTGTACTACCTCA
Source organism: Anastatica hierochuntica (assembly GCA_900406275.1). Lineage (NCBI taxonomy): Eukaryota > Viridiplantae > Streptophyta > Magnoliopsida > Brassicales > Brassicaceae > Anastatica > Anastatica hierochuntica. The sequence goes on along the minus strand of OVAN01001228.1, from coordinate 20,873 downwards.
ATGCCTAGGTAGTAAGTTAGATTTTCCAGGTCACTCATCTCAAACTTACTTCTCATCTCATCCTTGAATTTAACTATTTTCTCTAGATTGGATCCTGTAACCACTAAGTCATCCACATAAATTGCTACTACGAGAATGTAGTCATCATCTTTTCATTGATACAAATATGGTTCTTTCGAGCATCGAGTAAATTTTAGCTCCTTAATAATTCCATTAACTTTGTCATTCCAAGACCGTGGCGCTTGTCTTAGGCCATAGAGTGTTTTAGCCAACTTATATACTTTATCTTCACTCCCTTTGATCTGAAATCCTTCAGGTTGAGTAACATATACTTCTTCTTTCAATTCACCATGCAGGAACACAATTTTTACATCAAAATGATGTACCTCCCAACTACACGAGCTTGCTAAAGAAAGAATAAGGCATATCGTCTCAATTCGCGCAACTAGAGCAAATACTTCATCATAATCTATCCCATGTTCCGGCACATACCCCTTTGCAACTAACCTCACCTTGTATTTGTTTCTGCTTCCGTCGGGATTTCGTTTGACTTTAAATATCATTTTAGTCTGTTCGCCTTAGCTCCTTAAGGAAGATCCACTAAACTCCAAGTTTTATTCCTTTCTATTGAAGATATTTCTTCTCCGCAGGCATCTGTCCACACCTTCTTTCCCGTAGCTTCACTAAAGTCCCATGGTTTCTCATTGATTGCCATCAAGAACTACTCATTCTCTGTTCTCGAAAGCATAACGTAATCTGCTAAGTATCCAGGTTTTTTCATGGTTCATGTCGAGCGTCTCAGCTGGGAATGTCTCTCTGCATCATCATCTTCTTCACTCAGCACATCAGAACGATCATCATCGTCGTCGTCGTCTTTTGGTTTGCCATCGCAATGACCATTGGCGGCACTCTGTTCCAGTTTTACAGCCATATCATCTTCATTTATGATGCGATTTCTCTTGCTTGTGTCATCCTCGAGATCTCGCAATCCTCTGTTTCCAAATTCACTTAACTTAAATGCTGAATGTTTCATGGTCATTGGGTAAGTCACTTTCACGATTTCGTTCCCAGTTCCATTTTTCTTCTTCAACACACTTTACATCTCGACTTACCATAACTTTCTTGCTCGTGGGATCAGACATTCGATATCCCTTGGTTTCAGATTCTATCCCAAGGTGGACTAAAGCTCGAGACCTGTCGTCTAGTTTTCTTCTGTGTGGTGAATCTACTCTCATATAACCAACACATCCAAACACACATATATAAGACATGTTCGGTTTATGTCCTTTGAAAGCCTCTTATGGTGTTTGCGAAATTAGTTTCCTCATAGCAACTCGATTCAGCAGGTAAGTAGCGTGTCTTACAGCTTCACCCCACAAGTAGTTGGCAAATCCATATGCTTTAATATACTTCTTTTCATCTTTAAAAGGGTTCAATTTCTTCGTTCTACTACTTTATTTTGTTAAGGAGAGTAAGGTGTTGTGAGATGTCTTTTAATGTTGTTGGTTTCACATAAGTTATGAAACTCCACGGATGTAAATTCTCCTCCCCTATCAGTCTGAAATGTCTTTACGAGAAGGCCCGTTTCTTGTTCCACTAATCTCTTAAGTTTCTTAAATTTCTCAAAGGCTTCGCTTTTCTCCTTCATGAGTATCGACCACATGTATCGTGAGTGGTCATCTATGATCACAAAGAAATACATGTTCCATCCTATCGTAGGTGGCGTGATTGGACCGTAGATATCTCTGTGTAAAAGATCTAGTTTATGCGGTGCTCGGTATGATGTAGCTTGGGGAATGGAGTTTCTTCCGTGTTTTCCAAGTATGCACGAGACACAGGTTCTCTTTGATCTCTCGCCACTCTTGGAATGCCAATGACTAGTTCCTTATCTACCATCAGTTTGATGTTAGCAAAGTTAATGTGTCCTAGTCTCGCATGGCACTTTGTTAAATCATTTGGTACCATTGCTTGAAGACACTTTGAATTCTCATACTCTATTTGGACTTTGTATAATCGGTTTCTGCCTCTAGTAGTGTGTACTAACAATCTACCTTCACGATCATATAGGCGCAGACGACCCTCTTTCATTCGCACTTCGCATCCTGCTTCCATTGCTTGTCCCAAACTGATGATATTGCTTCTAAGATCAGGTATAAAATAGAAATCAGATAGATCTTTCTTCACACCATCTTTATACACGAGATTAATCGTCCCTTTCCCTTTAATATCAGAACTTGCTTTATTCAAAAACAGAATCAAAGGTACTTGGTTTACCAAAATTCTCTATCGAAAACTTAGCCGACGAACCATAACACTACGCCTGGCCGTTTTGCCTAGATTGATTATGCGAACCGGAACCGACCCAATAGATAGATCCAAAATTCAAATCTAAACAAAAAGATAACCGAATGGGTCAAATGGTCGAATAATTGACGTGTCGAGTATATTCAAACCGGACCCATAACCAAATGAGTACTCGAAAATATTCGTTATCAGAATGAGTACACGAAATACCAAATAATAAGATACCCAAAATCCAAATATATATAAGACTAAATTATTATTTTAGGTTATTTTAGAAATTTAAATTATTTTGGGGTATTATGAATTTTTAAAAACTTTTTTGGATATTTTCAAGTTTTTCCATATACTTAAAAAAATTCCTAGTAATTTAAAATATATTATTTATATTACATTTTTATTAAAAAAATGATTGTCTAATAATATTTTAATATCTGAAATACCTGAATCTAAATACAACCTGAAAAAAGTACGCGTACATCTACTAAAACTAGAACAGATCTGAAACTAATAAGGATCAACCTGAACACGTACCAGAAAAAAAAACCCAAAACAGATCCACACATCATGGACAAAAACCAATACCCCAAGTAAACCTGACCAAATACAAAATGGATATCAGATACCCACCCCTACATAACAAAAAAAAACCTTGTAAATTGTTAAGGATATGTGGCTACCACGATTATAACTATGTGTGTATTGTCCAAAAGTTAAATAGATAATAAATAATAGCTTAATTCACGTTATTAAAAAAATTGCACTAACAAACCGCTCTCACATTATTCATATTAAACCAAAAGTAAAATAGAGAAAACACAAACAAGTCAGATATTCCAGGACCGTCGTCAACAAGACAAAGATGCGATGACCGTAGTAGTAAGTGATATTCTACTATGCCAATTATAGATATTTAGTATAAAAAAAGAAAAAACTAATATATTAGCATTGTCAAAAGAAAGAAAAAAAATTACAGGCGAGAGGATACATAAATTAATCAAATGCCAAATGTGTGGGGCCTTAGTATGGGAAGTTGAAAGCACTGAAAGATCGACTTCTGGGCAATTACTATTTTCTATAGGCTGTCAAAAAGGACGAGTGCTACTACCACCTGTGAGAAAACCACCACTCAAGTTAGAGGAACTATTGTCCCATCCTGATATCAAGAAAAACATAAGGGTTTTGAACTCACTCCTAGCATTTACATCAACCGGTGCTAAGATTGATAATATAGTTATGGACGAATTTGGAGCTTTCACTTACAAAATCTCTGGAAAAAATCACCATAACATAGGATCCCTAATCCCGCTTGAAGGCCAACCGCCAAAGTTCGCGCAGTTGTACATTTTTATACGGCTAATGAAATACAAAACCATATCAAAACAATGAAGAGGAGAAAAGAGTGAGAAAAGCTAGATGAGAAGGTTGTGCATACATTGGTGAATATGTTGGATAGGCACAACAATCTAGCTAAGATGTTTCGTCAAGCTAGAGATAGATATGAATCAGGAAAGCTAGAAGAATTCATGATATGACATGTGGGACAAGCGGATAAAGGGCGTCACTGTGACCTTCCTACAGGAGAGGAAATCGCAGGTATAATAGTGGGTAATTTTGAGTCAGGAATAATTGATCGAGATGCGATAGTCGAATACCAATCTAAAAAACTACAACGAATTAACACCCTACACAAGTATTTCATGGCCTTGCAGTACCCATTGTTGTTCCCATACAAAGAATATGGTTTCTACTTAAATATTCGTACAGGAAAATACAAGACTCCAAAATAAAGCGACAGAATGTGACAATCCATGAGTATTACTCGTACCTGATACACACGTGATTAGTTGAAGGGAAAAAATATTCAAGGGGGTGGGCTGTTCCATCAATTATTGGTAGACGCTTACACTGTAATTGAAGAAGAACGTTTGAGATTCAACCGGAATAACCAAAAGAAACTTAGAGCTGATATGTACAACAATGTACGAGACGTAATAGAAAGGGGATATAAGAATTCAAAAGCACTCGGCAAGAGGGTTATTCTACCGTCCTCATTTACAGGGGGGGCCTAGATATATGGCAGAGAATTACCTTGATGCAATGGCGATATGCAAAGCATTTGGTAACCCATATCTTTTTGTAACAATCACTGCAAACTCGTCATCGCCAGAAATAGAGGAACACTTGCACCGGTACGGCAAAGACCCAACAAATGACAGACCGGACATAGCCTCCCAAGTTTTAAGATCAGGCTAGATGAGATAATCATAGATTTCAAAAAGGGGAGGTTCTTCGGCTACTTGAAAGCAGGTACTAAGTACAACTACAAACTCTTTTAGACATATTCAGATAATAAAAAAAAAAACTAACATTCTCTCATGGTGAATTAAAAAATGCAGTAGTCTACGCAATAGAGGCCTTCCCCACACACACATTCTCCTATGGCTTCAGAACACAACACAAAATCTCGCCCTATCCACCGTCGATCGTTTTATAAGCCCAGAAATACCTGATAATGACGTTGACCTTGAAGGTTTTGAACTTGTTAAGAAACACATGATTCATGGACCATGTGGTATTTAACCCCCCCCCCTCCCCCAATCCCTCTGCATGGAAATAGGTATATGCACAAAGAAATATCGGAGATGTTTCACAGAGAGCACCAAGTGCGACAAGAATGGATACATTATATATAAGAGGAAAGATGACCCAACAAGGTATATAGTGAAAGGTGACACCACACTAGACAACCATTTCATCATACCTTATAATATGGAGTTACTGAAAAAGTATCAGACACACATCAATGTTGAATGGTGTTGTACCTCGAAGGCCATTAAATATTTTTTCAAGTACATAACAAAAGAAGTTGACAAAGCCATTATAGTATTTGAGAGAAAAGTAGAGGCAAGTAAGAGTCAAGCTAAATTGAACGAGGAGAAAGTGGAGATAGATGAGATTAAAAACTATCAAGAATGTCTATATCTATTGGCACATGAAGCGGCATGGCGAATTTTTAGATTTGACATCGACCAACAACGGTCAGCTATCCAAAAGTTAATTATACATCTACCAGGCCAACAAAACGTCGTGTTCAAAGAAATCTGATGCACCAGAAGATGTGGCATCGCGAATGAACATGTGGAAAAAATGTTCACAGAATGGATGGAAACAAACACAGATAATAAGGTAGCTCGAACGCTCACCTACGCTCAGTTCCCTACTATAATTTTGTGGAATAATAAGGACAAAGTTTGGATAATGCGGCAAAAAGGAATAACAATCGGCCAAATAGTAAACATACATCCAAATCAGGAGAATTATTCTACTTAAAGTTGCTTTTGAGTTATGTGAAAGGCACAACAAGCTAAGAGGCCATATACACTGTCGATGGCGAGAGGATTGCTCGATGATGATAAAGAATGGCATGAAGCAATGAACGAGACATCAGTGTGGGGTACACCTTATCACCTAAGAGATCTCTTTATCACATTGTTGGTGTTCTGCCAAGTTACCAGCCCAGGTAAATTATGGTCCAATTTCTGGCAAGTCATGGGCGAGGATATCCCTTACAAGATGCGAAAGAAGTTTTGGTTTGACGAATACCATCTGTCATACAAAGAAGTTAAAAAATACATCCTCCTAGAGATACAGAAGCTCCTGGTACAGTTTGATAAATCTTTAGAAGACTACAAAGAGTTGCCAGAACAAAAGAAAAACATGATGTGTGAGTACACGAACTCTTTGATCAGAGAGGAGTTGAACTATAATATCACTGAGCAACATCAATCGCATGAAAGATTATTCACACATTATACTCAGATCAAAGGAGCATCTACGATTCAGTAATGGCTTCAATGAATAACGCGGAAGGGAAATTTTTCTTCTTATGTGGCCCTGGAGGAACGGGAAAGACATATGTTTAGAACACCATAATTGCAACGCTACGATCTGGGAGAAGAATTGTATTGCCCATCGCTACTTCAGGAACTGCAGCAACATTATTACCGTGAGGGCGAATAGCACACTCACGCTTCAAGATTCCTTTAGATCTGCACGAGAACTCAATGTGTGAGATAAAGCCCAGAACAATGCTAGCGGAGCTTCTTGAAAGAACCTCATTAATCATTTGGGATGAAGCTCCAATGGCCCACAAGCACACGTTTGAGGCCTTAGACCGTACATTGAGAGATATCATGAGCATTAATAACCCCGAAGCCTCGGAAAAATTATTCGGAGGGATCACGATGCTTCTAGGGGGAGATTTCAGGCAAATATTGCATGTGATCCCCTAGGGAACTAGACAAGACACAGTCTAGGCAGCTATCAACTGATCTTACATTTGGGAACAAAGGAATATGTGCATCCTAAAAAAAACATGCGATTAAAAGAAGATGAGCGAAAATTCGCAAGCTGGATCTTAAGGTCGGAAACGGCGTTGGGAAAACAATATCGTCGACTTGTAAAGAGAACATGGAAAAAGATGAGATACAAGTCCCGAAAGAATTATTGCTACATACACCTGATGACCCGTTGGAAAGCATGTTTAATGCCGTTTACAAAGGGTTTGGAAAATCCGTCGCAGATAAAGAATACCTTCGACAAAGAGAAATTCTAACACCGAGAAATGAAACGGTTGATGAAATCAATGCATTTGTCCTCTCACAACTTCCAGGAGAAATCATAGAGTATGTGAGCGCAGACACCTATGCCAGTGATGACATTTCAGAGGATATGGAAAATGCATGTCACACAACAGAGTACTAATTGCATAAAATGCTCGGGTCTACCAAACCATCAGTTGCAACTAAAGCCAAAAACTCCTATACTGTTGATGCGGAACCTGAACCAAAAAAAAGGCTTTGCAATGGTACAAGATTATTGGTGAGCCGATTAGGGAAACGCGTCGTCAAAGCTGAAATCATCACAAGGGCCAACGCGGGGAAAAATTGTCATACCAAGGATAGTTATGTCAAATGAAGACACTAAATCCCCATACAAAATGAAGAGACGTAAGTTTCCGATATGAGTTTGTTACGCTATGACAATAAACAAAAGTCAAGGACAAAGCCTATAACAAGTAGGTTTGTATCTACCTAAATTAGTGTTTAATCATGAAAAATTGTATATAGCTTTATCAAGAGTCATAATAATGGAAAGACTGCAAATATGGAATGGTGGGGAGAAAAAACACTACTGAAGGTGTGACGAATATTGTATACAGAGAAATATTCAACAATATATTCTAGCCCCAGGTAAAAGCATAATATAAACAATTGAATAACAAATAATTATCATCACCAAAGAACTAATTACTTCGTATTTTCTCTTATCAATATAGGTGGCCAACACCAAAAGAGCAGATACGGGTCACAGAGAAATCAATTTCCACCTATAAAATAAGGTAAATTAAAAAAAAAATGTCATTTAACCACAATAAAAGTACATGGCATAAACAATTAATCGTTTCTTCTTGTGTTTCTCATAGGCAGCTCCACGCTGAGAATGTGTCATATCAAAGGTCACCTAAAGCTAATCGCCATTTAGAGTATGGTTATCTTTTTGAGATAATTATGCGATACATCCCCTTAAAATATTTAATATATTCACTTGTGACAGGCTGTTATTACATATTCAACATTTTCCACAAAACTAATATATTTTAAAAATAAAAAAAGAAAAATTAATTACAATAAAAAATGGACTAATTTGTTCAATATTACAACTAACACCATTAGTTAAATATATGACAACACATTTTGATTAATTAAAAATCTATGAAATTTTTGCTACTCAACTTCTCCACTTTAGTCCTAATGACGCGTGGAGAAGATTTTTATTTTTTTCTTTTTTTGTAGTTTTTCTCTCTTCTTTACTTAAAATCCCTTCAACATTTTATTTGCGTTTGTAGTTATTTTAAAATAATAAATAAAAAAAGTAAATATGTAAAAAAAAGTGGATTTTTTCCACATTAGTCATATTTTAAATTTTTAAAAACGGATATATATTTCTTAAATGGTATAAGAGGAACATTTTTCCCAGAAATAGAATTATTATAATAATAGTAATTCTAATACGGTGAAAAATGAAGGTTTTTATATTTCAAATAAAAATAAAATGAAATTAAAATTAGCAACCGCGTATATCAATATTAAAATTTAAGTACAAATTCAATAAAAGAAGTCATAAACCATACTTTAAAATTTTAAAAAAATTGCATACTATTTGACACAAACCAAAAAGTAGAATGTTTATTTTAATAGACATACTACTTTTTACGGGGAGGGGTAAACATTACAAAGAGTGGTTAAAATTAAGAAAAAAAAATTAAAATGTTTGGTTTAGGGAATTGTGGGCGGGGGAAAATTTTGACAATATTGGTAAAAAGCAGTATTACTATTTAAAATGATAACAAATTTGTAATTACTATAGATAATTTATTTACTAAGTTAAACATTGGTGAAAAAATGTATAAATCATGTGAACTTTTGTTCATAATGTAACATAAATCGAAAAGTTACTGTGAGGCTTATTAAAAATATAAAAAAAAAGTTAATGTTTTGCGTATGGAAAGATGTATATTAAAATTGATAAAATACGAAACAATAGTACTACTAAAAAATAGAACTACTATTCCGCAATTATGTAAAGAAAGATAAATAAATTTTAAGTTAATATAACTATTAAATGCAATTGTAATAAAAAATTGAATGAAAAAGTGTACAATATATAAAAGTTGTATTACAATTAAAAAAGAAATACTATTTTGCAAATAAGTAATGTATACCATTAGTATAAATTTCATAACTAAATATATTTCTGATTTTAAAGATCCAAGTTACGATATATGAAAAAAAAAGACAATTTTTTCCATATTCAAAATTGTAATAAAACTTTTAAATAACAAAACAAAAGAAAAGGAGAAATTGAAAGGAAGAGAGAGAAAAAAAGGAAAAAAAACTACAAAAGGAGAAGAAGGATGCGTGAGGAGCAACTGCAATGGCAATTTAGACTTTATAACGAGAGAGAAATGTGTGTTTTTTCTCTTTCTTTGATTCTTAAATAATGGTTGTTTTTGTGATATCTATTACAATTTTCTATAAAAACTACATTAATATAGAATTTCTTATTCAGTATGTATATGTTACCCAATATCATATCAACTCCCTCGTAATTTAATATTTAATAATAAAATTACTACATACTTGAAGATTGTTAACTACCACACAATAGCAGGACATCGCGACAATAATCTTCTTTAGAATCCATACCATGGATAATTCGAGAGGACAACAACTTTTACAGATGAATTTAATTGGTTTTCTTATTCGAAGGCAAAGCCTCAACCTCATACTCATACAAGCGCCAACATTTATACTCGTTCCTCAGTCAAGCTCTCAAGATTAAATAATATATTAGTCAAAATAATACAATTTCAAGCAAACATATAAGTGAGTATTATATTTTTGATATTTACAATCGTTCGTGACAATACATATTATATATAGTTTAAATCATTTTTTGCTAGCAAAAACACATTTTATTCACAAGAGTTGCTTAAAACATGTGTGAAAATTAAAAAAGAAAATAATACAATCTCAAGAGAGAAAAGAAACAGCATGCAAAGATATGCCGAAAAAACTATCACCATGTACTGCTAAATCAATATTGTCGAAAAATATCTATTTAAATTTTGACAAAAAATGTGATGAAATACGCATTATATCTTAAGTTGTTACGTCAATTACAATATACTAGGTCTTTTTTCCGCGCTACGCGCGGGTTTGGGGTTTGTAGTTTTCGTGTATTTAGTTATGCCAGTGTAGATTAGTTGTTTGTGCTTCTTTAGTTACTCTCAATGAATAATAATATATGTTCATCTTGATTTGGGACTATATTTTTGTTGTTGTGACTTTTGCTGCTCTTTCGGCTTCAAATATTAATACTTGTAGTCTATGGAAATTAAATAATATTTAAAAATCAGTGAGGTGTCCTTCATGCAGACATTTGGAATATCAAATAAATTATGTAACATGAAATTCAGTATCACCTATTTTTAAAAGAAGAGGGGAGACTTAAGAAAAAACATTTTGATTTCAAAGTCTTGTGCGTAAGAGATGTTTGATCTTAGAGGTTTGTTTCCCTACATAGTGGACAATTTTTGGTGGTGTTTAACCATGCAGTAATACAGCCATAATGGTAGACGTGGTTGCACGCTAGTGTGTTAACGGTGTCGTTTTGATCGTATTGACGTAGGCATATTATACATTGTTCAGTTATCTCTACTCTCATTGGTTGTCTTCCCTCTCTTTCTAGGTCACTTATGAGGAGATCCGTGTCGATTCTTACTGTGTGATCTCTATTGTAGTCAGTGACAATGAAATAAATTGTTGCACCTGTTCCTCCTGCAGCTTCTATAGTTGTCTCAATATGGTTGATGTAGCGCAAAAACCTTGCGACCATTAGTCTTCCATTAATTTCTTCATTTTCGTGGTAGTCTAAATAGATGTAGAGGACCCTTCTCAGAGTTCCACGGCTTTGATGAAGGTGGCCCATAGCATATTCCATTTGTATAACGATGTCTTCTTGATGATCCTGAGGTCTCTTGATTATGAGCTGGACTGTTATATCGGGCCTTGTTCCCGAGAACTTAATGTCGTATGAAAATGACGGTATTGCTTGTCTTGAATCTCCCACTTGATTTGATTTGTTGTTTTAAGATGTATTGTTCCCAAATATTGACTTCTTTCATTTTATAATAAAATTTCCTCGGGGGATGTTATCAGTATGGTTCTTTTGCTTTATTGTGGTCCAATGTGTTTAATGTTTTGCCTTAATTTTTTGTCAATGTGTGGTTAATTATTGTTGACTCTTTAGAAAGGTTTCATGTTCGTGGTGTGTACTGGTAGGTGTTAATATAATGCTCGTGCGTTTGCTAATGTGGTTTTCATTCTCCTGAGTCTCAAATTTATTGTTACATAATCAACTTTGGTAGCTAAACTAATTTACGTGTCAATATGACGTCCGTCTTTAAGTGTGAATTATATTGATAAAAACACAAACTTGGAAATTGAAATTAAGTAGTAAACAGACCAACTGAAAAGAAGTGGAAACATGAGTTGTTTTGCATAAATTTAAAAAGCAGATAATGGAAATGATAAAAGTTCAGAAGGTATCTTGGCGGCAACACCAAAGACCAATTTGGTTTTCTTTGTCCCTCAGCCACTTATGCGTGGCTTCTTTCCACTCCTCTTGTCTTCGTGGCCATCTGATCTGGTGGTGAGAGTGTTGTTGCTCTCGTCTTCACCTTTGGTGCTTTTCAGAGCAATAATGCGGTTCACGGTGAAGATTTTTCTCGAAGCTGTGAGATTGTATTTAGCAATCTTGATTTCAAACTTCCAAGATGTTCCAAGTATGGAGTTGAAGCAAGATGGTGTTGTGCTCGATGGGTCTCCTGCAGCCTATGTGTTGGTGTTCATTTATGTGGGTTAGCTCAGACCAATCACAGAGAGCAAACACACTCTTTTTGTAATTTCTAAGTGTAGATGCAAGTAGGCTAGTATATGTTGAATAGTTGTAAACATATAGTTATCTGGTCTGCGTTTTATAGGAGGTCTGGAGCTGTCCTTCTTAGGAGCTTGATGGCAGCGGTATCAAAGATAACAAAGGTGGCCACATCGCCGGCCTTGTCACAAACAGATACCTCGAACCAAAACCTATGAGGTGGGATGTGAATTGGTTGTAATTTAAAATTTCTAGATTGAGAAGCGTTTGATGCTCACCTTGAAGTGTCGATGTTGTTGGTTTTCTCGCAATTAGTGCACTACAAAGACGTTTCAGCTTTCCCCAGCTTAGTGGGGCAATCACTGCAGGAAATATAGTTCCAGTTCTGCTGGGCTGGTATGTCTTCTATTGTGCCTTCGATGTTAAATGATGCCTTCTTGAAAATCTGCTCAATGTAAGATTAAAAAAGCATGAGATAATGTCAGCAATTTAGCGTTGAACTCAGGTTGTAATACATTATAGACAATATGGTAGACAAATAGCAATTTGGAAATGTGAGAACCAAAAAAATCACTTGAAAACATCACTAAGAGAATAGCTTGAGGAGAGAAGAATTCATATGTTGGATGGTTATATAGTCATCGCTATAGCTCTCATATCATGTACAAATACCAAGATAATAGAGTGACCAGAGAAGATTTCATATGTTGGATGATAATATAATCAGCACTATCGCTCTCATATCATTTAACAGGTTTCAAGTTTAGTCAACAGTCATTATTATTTAAGCTTCTCATCTATCTCAAACGTATCCAACACCCATTACCACTTAAAACCCTGAGATTGACCATAAACAATAGTCATATAGACCATTACTAAATCATCGTGTAAATGTGTTAGACATGGCTGGGAGAACTTAAAATCAGGTTCATAGAAAAAGGAAAAAGAACTAAAAATCAGGTTCATAGTTTAAAGGGGAATATACCATTGGATCGACCGTTCTGGAGAAATTGGTGAAGCTCGTCTATCGTGGCTGTCTCCACCTTCGTCACAGAAGAGGAGGAGGCTATGATTGTTGGCATCCCTGGGGTGCCTTTAGATAGCTTGCAAATCAAACCAAAGGTATCAGAAAGTAAGAAGTTATTTCCGTGCCAAAATTTTCTATTTGTTGGCCAGACCACGCCATGAACTCCCTTGTCTCATCAATGTCAGTGTCAAAGAAGGCCCGACTAGCTAATGTAGTTTTAAGGGTGACAGCACCTGTCATAGTTGGGAGATGGTCTTTTAGTTCCCTTGCCACATAAGCTGTTTTAGCTAAAACATAGACTGTTTTTTTTCATTACCTCCTAGTGTCTTGCAATTCATTGTGGTAAGCAAGAGAACCGATGGCGGCCTCTCACTTGTCTCCCACCGTTGCCGAATCGCTTCTGCGACACCAGACCATAGGTATATGCGCATTGTTTCCCCGCTGAAATTATACAACAGAAAGAGATTGTTATCTTTCAGATTATTTATCAGATTAGTAAGCCTTTAGAACTATTTTATTTTCTGTTTGAGCGACTCACATAATAGAGATATTGTTATACTATCCTAAATTTTAAATAACATATATTTAAAATATTTTAATTGCCTTAGCTTTTTCTGTTGAGGAACAAAAGTGAATACGTACAAAATGACAAATCATAAAAGTTATACATGACCAGCTGTAAAGCAAGATTTAATTACACTAAAGATGAAGGAAGATAGAAGAAGATAGAAGATAAGAACACACTATACCGAACCCAAAAACCCAGAAACCTCAGTTCGAGATTCGAGAAACCCAATGGTTGAAAAACAAAACATTTTTGGATTTATACACAGACGGAGACCGAGTTCGAGAAACACAGAATTTTCAACCTGAAATTTGAGTAACTTTTTTTGGGATTATACACAAAGGAAAAGCAAATTCAAGCTACTTTAGAAACACTTTCATCGACCAACTGTTTCAAACCAACGGGAAATTAAAACTTTCTTTTGGGTTATACATAGAGGAGAAGAAAATTCAAGCTACTTGAAGCTACTTTAGGAACACTTTCATCGACCAACTGTTTCAAACCGACGGGAAATTAAGCTACATTCAATTACACTAAAGAATCGTAATACACAAGGAGTGGTGTTTTGCCTCACAGTCAAGAAGGAGAAGCTCGTGTCCCGTCAACGTCATTCCCTTCTTGAAGTTTCGTGACTCCCACTTGTGCACAAATCCTGACGGTGACGTTCTCATTCCAGAAGGCGGCGTCGGTTCGTTTGAGGAGGGCGGGAGTGGTGGTGGTCGCGGCGTAATCCATCGTGGCTGCTTGTGTCGTTGCTGGAATGTGTGTCTTCTGCAGTGGAGTGTTTTTGGCGTTGTGGAGAGAAGCTGAGGTGTGGCCATTATAAAGGGCGATGGATGAGCGATTATGTTAGAGGAGACGTAAATACGAGGGAGTGAATGCGCCAATAATCGGCTATGTTAATGAGGCTCGCCGAGGGAGAATTAAAGGCTATGTAACGGCAGGAGGTGGTGGGAGGGAGTGGTTGTAGACGATGAAACATGGGGAGAAGCTGTGTTAGGGTTAGATGAAGAAGGTGAAGAGTTTGAGGAGGATCAATCTCTTTCGCGTAAGGAAGAGAGGAGGACAGGGCTTAGTGTTTCTATTTTGGTTTGGGCTTATCCAGGCCCGTAAGAGAGGTCTTTCTCTAAAGAATGTCAATTGTGTAGCGACATGTGCATCGCGTTATAACTATCAAGAGTAAGGTTTATGGTGGGCCCCCCAAGAGATGAGGTGGCAAGAGGGGGGCTTTCTCTCGAAGCTCACCTGGCGGAACCTGTGCTCAAAAATAGGTAGTTTTAATTAGTATAACTAGGGGATGACCGCGCTACGCGCGGTTTAGTACTAACAAAAAGTTTGCTACTATTTTTCTAACAAAATGTTTTCTTGAACTGTAGTGAATTTTTAAATTAAAAATAGAGCTATTTTAGTTGATCTTTATTTTATGGTAACAGTACATCTTATGATAATTTGTAGATATTATTTAAGGTAATCATACATCCTATGATAATTTGTATATATTTTTGATAAATTAGGATGAAATGTGTATAAACACGTGAGCACTATAGCTTTTTATTTTTACAGATACGAAATTTATTTAAAATTTCTAAATCTCATTTCTATAATATGCGTAAATCATTTATATAAAAGAAATAATTATTGACCATCATTGTTTGTATTATGTTCTTATTTTTTACTGCACATAATTTTGTTTTAAGTTTTCATTTAGAAAGTATTGAATTAAACCTTCATATGAGTTTTATATATAAATCTTTAAAATATATTTTATTATTATTCCAAAATTAATCCTGAAAATATGAGCAAATTTAAAATAATATATGACTTATAATATGGAGAATGACATATAAGGAAGCAAAGTGACAACGTTGACCCAGTCATTATGTGATGGATAAACTTCGATGAGCATATGACGTTGAAGAAATATTTCGGCGAGATTGGAAAAGGATGACCAGTTTTTTGGCGGTAACAATAAATCTTTGTTCAAGGAGAAGTGTATGACGATTCTAAGTGAAGAATTCATTGAAGATAGATATTGAAGAAGAGAGAAAAAGATTTAAAACTCATGAAAGAAGGAAACTGAAACAAATGGAGCATTATTTTCCGGAAAATTGTAGGGTGCATTATACAATTAACTAAGATCAAAAAACAATTTATTTTAAGATCACTGTTTTTATTGTCCTATTTTTGTCGAACGAAAAAATAATACAATTAACATATAACTTATAAAAAATAGAATGAGGATAAATTTACAAAGTTATTCGGAATATAATATAAAAAACTAATCCAGCAATACATCAAATCATTTGTATTACATAGTAACAATATACATTAGTGCATTATAGTATACAATTGTTAACTTTTTATGTTTAATTTGAATTTTCTGTTTTACTTTCGTAAGTCTTATGTTTAATATTAACAGATTTATCAAAGTTATTGTTGATTGGTTATTTTATGTATTTTAGTAACAAAAATATTTTATTCACTTGTTTCACATACTATTTGTAAATATATTACTTTAGTTGAAATCACTATCTTAAAATTTAAAAGATTTCTTTAGTTAAAACTCTTTTCGTTTCACAGAGAGTGTCGTTTTGAGATTTTACTTTTTTCATTAAAATTGTTGTTTTATATTTTTAATGCAGATCTATAAACAAAATTTTTAAATGAGATAATTTGATGAGAGAGAATATACTTTTAATTGAAATCACTATCTTTAATTTTAAAAAATTTCCCAACATAATTCTTACTCCATTTGTCAAAGAGGGTCGTTTTACATTTTCAATCAAAATTTATAAATAAAATTTCAATTTTAACTTTAGTATCTTGATGTATTAATTGGTGAGAGAATTTCTTAAAATGTATTAATGAATGACAAAAAGAGTTTTTTGACGGTTTTCCTAATTTGTGAAAAATATCAAATTAACACTATTTGTGAAACAGAGTAATAGATTAGTTTTATGTTTCTCAAATTAAAAATTGAGACATAATCTTTTGATTTTAGTGCTAATCGTAATGCAATTATTAATGGTTTTAAAATTCATGTCAACAATTTGGACATCAAATAATACCAAGTTTTATATAGAACATATTTGAACACTAATTCTTGTTAGTATTTATAACTTAAAACTATTGATTTAGAGGTGAGAAACTTGTCATATGTAAAAGATTTAAGTTAATTTAACTGTTGTTGTTAATAATTATAATACGTGAATAAAATTTTGAATGTGCAGATCGTGTTTTAAAATTTGTGTTAGTATTTTAGCTATAGTTTTTTCTCATACTTTTCGTTCGCGCAAGTAGTGTATATTTTGTTATTGCGAAGAACTTTATAGGATTAATGTTCTGAAACTTTATAGGTTTAAGAGCGTTGGAAAACTTGAATTGTAGTTTTAGAGCTGCTCTATGATTCCAAACGTGAATTGTAGTTTCAGAGTTGCTCTATGATACTATTGTTAGTACTATTTGATATCATCTAACTGTTTTTAGCTTTCACAATCCTTACTCTTAGCACTTTAAATGAGTGAATCTTAAATAAAGGAGACATTTGACAACCTGATTTTAAAAATTTATGGCATGAATTAAGATCTAAGAATTAAGAGTATAATTGTACATATTATGAGTCACATAGGCGCAAAGCAGATGTAGCCTCTTCATGCATATACGGTATATGATATACCTGGTAGAAAACTACAAATAAGGAGGAGGAGGCTGCGACTTAAGCTGAGCTCTTCATGCTTGTTTATATTATTATATTTGTTTGTTAATTCCCCCTGAAACTTTTAATAATATCTATAAGTCCCATCATATTTTGATGTCTGAAGAATATGTTGATGTTATAATACTTGTATCTTATAAATAGAGTCAAATATAAGTTCTTTTACTTTTAGATTAACTAATTGAAATTATTTTTGTATACTACTATTAAATTATTTTTAAATTTGGAAACTACTTTGTTTTCTGTTTCTTTTCTAAAAAACATTCTCTGGTAGATGTATTAAATTGTTTGAATTTATTATTGGTAGATGTATTAAACTGTAATTTATAATTTGGTGGTTTTATTTGAACTAACTTTGATATTTTATATATATATATATATATATGTATATATATGTATATATATATATATGTATATATATATATCATTTCCTATGTACAGGGTTGTCTCAAGCTATTTTTAGGTCATGATCAAAAAAACAATTATTAAAGGTAGATTTGATGATATAATATAACTTTTAAAATTTAGTAATCACACTTATAAATATTTACTTTTTAATAGTGATTATAAGACCTAAATTTATATATAAAAAAAATTTAAAAGTTAAAGTTTTAGGCCCTTAATTTATAAAGAATTTTTTCTTTTTGAGTCTGGACCCTGTTCAACCGCTCCACTCGTAAATGCTAAAAGATGGCCCTGCCGATTGGGTATCAAAGAGTTTATGTCTTTGTGTCGTTGGGTTAGTTTGTTTGCTATGGGTTTAAAAGTTATGTCTTTGTATCAAAGAGTTTGTTTTCAAGTTGGTTCTATTTTAAATACTATTGACTAACTAATTTAGTTTGGTCTGTTTTTTTTTCGCCTTAGTGTGGTCTAGTCTGGGTTCCAATTGTTTATTATTTTGGTTTTATTGAATTTGACGTCTGGTAATGCGTACCAAAAATTAGTTCTAGTTAAATAACTTTTAAACTCTTCATACCATATCGTTTGGTCGAATCAACTGTGAGCCAGATTTGTTTAGCAAGATCACGTAAACAAATTATGGTGATTTGTAAGTTATATATAATAGTATTATATGATGTTTTGTCCGAGTTTAGCTGGCCTAATTTAAATATTTAGATTAGTCACGTTAAATGTTCTTTCTTTTTTCTGCAAAATTATGTAGTTGTTTCGTTTAGAGATCGTTTGAAAACTAAACTGATATTTCTTAAGTGTAGACGATTTAAAATTTGCTTCTCCAAAATAACGCCAATAGTCTAAAGGGTAGTCAAGTAACAATTAAAAAGAATAGTTTACTTGTCTAAAAATTTCTTCCCGCTAGTCCTACTCCCAATTGTTTTCAGTTATTTTCTGATTCCACAATGAGCAATACATTATATTTTCCAAGAAAACTATGACGATGACCTGATACCATCATATCCACATTTTTGTCAGTATGAGTTTCTTAGGTAGATTCAATAGGTAGGATGGAACAGAAGTTACAACAGTTATGAAGGCTGGTCTTGTTTCCTTACCAGCAAAGGCACCACCAATTCGTTTGGTTTTGCATACCAGTTTACACATTGGAAGACCGAGAACATGCTTATGAGGATCCTACTTATAAAGCACAACAATAATTATTGATTAAGCAGAAACAACACTATCATTTAATATCATAGTCTAGCTGATGCCCAGATAGTTTTTTTTTACAGAGACCTTATGGCCATCAACTGGTCTTAGAAAGTAATTACTAAAAAAGATTTGATTCAATGAAGCATATGACAGTATGGTATCATAGTCGTAACTCTAGATAACAGTTATGACTTAAATACTTTATGACTTAAATACTATATAACATGCTTACTTGAGTGGATGGGATCATATGAACTTCGTTGCCTCCATCAATTTTCCAAACCAAACTTCCATGAGGCGCCATGTAAAAGTGTTCTTGACCACCCATTGGAACCTCTCCTTTTATAATCCAGTCATACTGACCCAACTGGACGCATCGTCCTACATACCCTTTTTTAAATGTTTCTCTGTGTTTGGGTGGAAACTTTTAGCATCAAGTAGCCTCCTTGATTGATAATATTGCTGGTAATTCTTCATACTCAGCTTCAACTTTTCCTGTCGCGGTTTTTTCATTTTCATGTGTATTCGCAACCACTACACCAATGACCTGAAAGACCCAAATGTTATTTGATGAACTAATAAAACACATTACCAAATAAGTAGATCATATGAGAAATTTCTACTACTTTTCTTTTTTTTTTTGTCGTCATTTCTACTACTTTTCAAAGATTAAAAAAGTTGTATTTAACAAAAAAGCAAACCTTGCTCGTTTACCTTTTAGTGCTAAACATAGTTTTACCTGATAGAATTCCTCTAAGGCGGAGAAATAAAAGGTCCCCATTCAGTATCTAAGGAAAAGCTAAGAAATACAGTGAAAGATTGGTGTCGCCATGTCGCGGTCTCGGAGGGGTTTTGGTGTAATCGGTGAATGGTTGGATGCGGGAGGAGGATAAGGCTTATATAGATTGGTGTCGCCATGTCACGGTTGACAAAAGAGGAGGTAGAGAGGCGGATCCGTAAATAAGGAATCTAATGCAGCTATGAAGGCTTTGCGTAACGGATGAGGAGTGGGGAGTTGAAGTTAGGAGAGGAAGAGAGAGTGATGAGGCGTCAATTGAAAGGATTAGGGATAAGTTTCGCTTGCAAGGTGGTAGATTAGGTTTAATGGGAGGAAACGTCACATGCGCTGAGAGATTAAGGGGAAGAGGAAGAGGAAGCATCTCGAGCTGAAGCTAGAGTGGAGGGTAGTTGTTTTGGCCGGTCCAATATATGATCAAATGATAATTAGTATAACTAAGGGCTTTCAAATGATAGATATGGTCCATTATGAATGTGTTAGAAATCTAGAGATTGAGCGCATCTTATTTGCACGCAATTTGTTTAAGTGACGTGGAGGCTTAGGAGAACTTTTTTACAATCTGACGTGGACTCTCTTAGAAGCCACAATCTTTCCCTTTTATATAGTTAGATAAATACAATACAGAATCTATTGTCAAAATGGTCAACTATTATTTAAACAACAAAAAAAGAAACTCATACCTAAGAAAAATATTAAACTGAATTCATTAGGAATAAGTATAACTTACCAAAACACATCGAATTATATCTTGAGAAACAAATATTAAATAAGTTGTGTATTGAATACTAATCTATTCTATTAAAGCTGAAGTACACAACTTTTCCAGTATTAGAAAGGTTACTAAATGTATCTAATATATCTAATAAAATAAAAGACATAAAATTGACTATAATTATTCTGCGTTTTTCTGACGAAAATGAAATTATGCGTTTTCTCGCCAAAAACGCGGTTCTGCGTTTTCCCGCCAAAAACGTGGTTCTACGTTTTCCTGCCAAAAATCGCGGTTCTGCGCTTTCCCGCCAAAAACGTGGTTCTGCGTTTGTCCGCCAAAAACGCGATTCTGCTTTTTCCTGCCAAAATCGCGGTTCTGCGTTTTCCCGCCAAAATCGTGGTTCTGCGTTTTCCCGCCAAAAACGCGGTTCTGCGTTTGCCCACCAAATACGCGGTTCTGCGTTTGCCCGCCAAATATGCGGTTCTACGTTTTCCCGCCAAAAACGCGGTTCTGCATTTTCCCGCCAAAAATACGGTTCTGTGTTTTGCCGCCAAAAACGCATTTCTGCGTTTTCCCACCAAAATCGCGGTTCTACGTTTTCCCGCCAAAAATGTGATTCTGCGTTTTCCCGCCAAAATCGCA
>OVAN01001227.1:0-43416 GCA_900406275.1 Anastatica hierochuntica | reverse complement strand
CCAATCTCAAAGATTTCTCACTTCTTCCATCGTTTAAGCAATAAATCTCGATTTTCTCGTTCCTTCTGTCTTTGACTAATCTAATGCTTTATATTCTTTGTTGCCGCGTATTTTACATGTACAATCTAGAGTAATTTTCTAGTTAGACAGTCGACATAAATGAGGTCGTGATCATATGTGCTTAGGGATTCATATCCATTAGGGTTTATCAATAACGTTATCACGTTGCTCGTGTTCAATGCTATTTGTTTTCTAGACCAGTTTGTAAATAGATCTAAAGTTGATATGTATTCCACAAGCTTTTCATACTGCTGGAACTTGTATTTGGTGAGCAATTCTATTTAGGCAACAAAAGTGGATCGATATAAAATTGTGAACAATCAATCATATACATTTGAGTTAATTCATGCTTGTCTTCTACAAGGACCGTGAGAAAGTCGAGTCTGTTGGTTGATAATTAGTATAGTGAAAACTCGAAAATGGAGAGGATATAATTCTGGGTTGTGTCTATACCTAAGCTAAATAGTACCCGAAAACAAACCCATTTCATGCCAATTACGTTTCTCAATGATTCTTATTTGTCTAACATTTATCTTTCATTGATCTTTCTCTGCTTTTATGTTTTGCTTTGTTTCTTTATCCCCTTTAAAACCAAAAACCAATTCTTCTGTGTTTCTTCCTAGCTAGTTTGAAATTCTATAGATCTGTAGTGCAATACTCGTTCTTGTGGGATCGATACTTGAAGTACTACAACTACATTGTGCACTTGCAGCTGTAGTATCATTTTTTTGGTGAAACTTGACACACATCAGTTTTCCTCTTGATCCTTAAGATCAAGAGCCTCACTTTTTATATTTGTATTTTTAATCAAAAACTCAATCTTTATATTATGTTTATGCTTTATATTTCTTCTTCTCTTTTTCTCTTCGTTGATCCCAAACGGATCTTGGATGTTTGAGATTTGATTAGATAGATTTGTAATGATGGTTTTAGGGATGGTTTATCTTTAGTTTTTAATGTATTAAGAAGCCTTAATGCTTGATTTGAATGAATTTTAATATGTATGTGTTTACGCCCGATAGGCGTTCGATGAAATGTCTAGGTGAACTTAATCCATTCTTAATTTAGCTTAGCCCATGAGAGTTATTTTCTAGGGAGTTTAGTGACTATATGGACTTGTTCTTACAGATTCCTATTGATTTGTCAATAGCAATAAGCGAGAGTTGAGTGATTGCATCATATAGGAAATATTTTATTATCATGAGAGTGGAGTATGGTATATGTGTCTTTTGTCATGGAATTGTTCTTAGTAGCTTAAACTAACACCACTATACCATCTTACTAGTTTCTTCAATTATATTCACCCTGATCCATCGTTTTTACTTATGTTTAGTTCTCGTTTTTGCATTTTAGTTTTATGTTTGTTTGTTTTGCGTAATCTACTTTCTTGCTTTGCTTTTTCTATCTTGTCTAAGTTATTGTCTTTGTCTTGGATTGCTTAGTAGATTGTTAGGGAACCAAAACCTCTTTGATTAGCTTAGATTATGATGAATTGTGTATTCTCAAAGCTTAGATTCACCTAGCGAGACTCGTTACGTGCAGATCGACCCCTAGAGTACCACAACGACATAACCGTGCATTTGCGGATTATGTTGTAGTTGGAAGATCAGGGCTTAAACATTGTAAAGCTTTTGTGTTTGTGAAAAAACTATGCAATAGTAAGTAAGCAAGACTATATATTTCTCATAATTCAAAATTGTAGAAGTAACACATGCTTACATTGTCAAGAAGCTGAAGGATTTGTAGTTGGGAAACAAACTCAGTAACAACATGGACATGCTTTACTGTAAAAAAAATCAAATAAACACGTCAGATTCGTACAACTAAAAAACAAGATGATTAAGATTTCAACAAACACCTATGTCTATGGCTTCGTGTTGAACTGATCAAGAACTTGATTTTAGTTTCTTCTTCATGGCTTCATGGTTCACATAAATCGATTATAATCAAATAAAATAGAAAGCAGAGGAAGCGGAGGAGGTGTGAGAGGACAATGTAAGTTGGTGTGGCTTTATACAATGTGTGAGGTTTTCAATTAAGAGGGACATATTGGCCATCAGAGGNGGGGGGTTGGGGGGGGGGGGGGGGCAATCAGAGAGGTATCAATGGAGATACGATGGATTAATGGCGATGAAATCAGGATTTTATGTTACAAAGTGAAGGGAATCATAATTAGAAGATGGAGTAGACGAAGCATCTTCGTTATGCATAAGTGGTTGGGAAATTTAGTTTGGGCTAAGATGACCCAAGTATCTTAGCTTGGAGTCTTTTATGCTTTGTTTTAGTACTATGCGTACGTGGCAGTCGTTGGAATCAGAAGGAGATGCTGATGTGGAGATCCTGAGAGCCTTTAAATAATCTCTTTTAGTTAGTAAGATGATTAAGTTGATAAGCGCGTTAGTGAAATCAGCTTTATCCAATGCTATCTCTGACTTCATTCTCTATATTTTACTCTAAAATGAGGTTTATAGTACAATTTGTTCAAATCCACTTCATTATTTATATAATTATATCAGTTGTTGCGTCTTGGAGTGATACATTAGAGCAAAACACACTCCATTTCAGAGCTTTCTTTTTTAGAAAAAAATAGAGTATTACAACTTCAGATGCTCGTATGAGTTAAAATACTTGATTCCTCGAATACAAATTTTCGCAGATTATTAAATAAGTTTTTTACGTTTGTAGGTACTTTTATAGAAGTTATTATGATTATAGATACTTTAGGGTTTTGACATACTTTTCAAATTATCAAGAAAACTCTTGACCATTATATCCCTACTGTCAGTCCACAAAAACTAGAAAACCATAAGGCATACCAATCTTAATTTATGTTAAGTATTTATTTTTTACGTTTTCGCGGGTTTCAGTTTAGTCCGTTGATTTGTTTATTAATCATGTGGCTCACCATTAAAGTAGAAAAAATAGATTATTAATTATATTCATTAATGATCATCTTTAACACATATCAATATTACAAAAGAGCAACTCTTTGCATTCCTCTTTGTTGCATACGACATATATCCACGGTTCCTTATTTCCTAGGTAAATGTCATTACAATACTCATCTCAGGAAGATTAAATGGACGAGAATCGATTTGTAATTTCAAGAGAATGGAAACTTTCGAAAGATGGTGAATGGGAGTTTGGGGTAGACATTGAGTAGTGATAACACCAATATTTTACCACTTTTCCTATAGATTTTAGTACGTTTTCTAATTTTTTTTAAGCAACTTTATGCATGAAAAGATATTTTGCTGTATTTGTAGTGTTTTAAGTCATTTCAGGTCAAACTATGCATTTTGGAGCATTATGGAGCTATTTGGAGCAAAAGCTAGTTTCTGGACAGTTTTTGAGCATCAGAAATATCATATAAGATGAATGTCTTGAACGAGAGATTTTTTGTCTAAGCTATTCAAGTTTGATCTGAAACACTGACCTCTAAGCCTCAAGATTAAGGCTAGAAATTATAGCAAGAGGGTTATCGAACCACAAGGAGCAATGTCTACACACTTAGCTCTAAAGATAAGTTCATTAATATAATTCTAATCTAGATAGTTGTTTGAACATTTCAATAAACAAAACAAGCAAAGCAAATAACAATACAAAAACCAAACAATAAACAAACTAGATAAGATGAGATCAAAAAATGGAAAAATGTGGTTCATGAGCTAGAAAAATGATTAGGTAAACTAAATACAATTAAAATGCAAGGGTTAACAATGAAAACACCATTCAAGGGCAAGGCAAGAAATCGACTAGTCCACTCCCGTGATCCTAATCCATTTGATAAATTCTAAATAAATTCAATCTCCCGATAGTGATTTAAATTTCATCAATTATTAAATACAAGCCAAAAAAACCCACTAAACACCTCGATCATCTATTCCCATAGGCCAAACATGTTTAGCAATCCTAAGGTTTTCTTAGGCATTTCATCAAACACCTTGTGGGTGTGAAAGCCTTAGGTTCTAGAAATTGAATGATCAAATCAAATCTAGCATAAAATGCTCCTTAATCATGTGAATCTAATAGGATCCAACCCTTTTCAATCTTAATCAATACTTATATCTACTCTAATCTACCTAACCCATAAACCTCAAATGAAACCACTCACTAATTATAACTGTAAAAAACATGTATAAACATGATCTAAAGCCATAATCATGATGAGAACAGAAGATAAGATGGAAAAGATTAAAACTTTCAATTAAAAAACAAGGATTCAACAAAGTCAATATTGGAACAACAAAACTAAAGAGAAAAGAAAACTTAGGGTTTTTAGAGTGAAAATGATTAGTATTTATAGAAAATATGAAATGGGTCGGGTCGACCCGGGACAAACTGTGTCGAACCAAGGATCATTTTGCTTTGCAGGTGGGGCTAACGGTCTGGGAGTGCGTTGTGGACCGCAAGCCAGGGTAGCTTGGACTGAAAGGAGGGAGCTGGAGAGGGTTGGCGGTCTTGCTCATGCGTTGTAGACCGCCAACCAGGCTGGCTTGGACCGCCAGGGCTTCTGGAGGGCTGGCTGGCGGTTGTTCTGAAGGTTGTGGACCGCCAGCCAGACTGGCATGGACCGCCAACTTCTCTTGCTTGGTGCTAAACGTGTCCGTTCTTGCTTTCGAGTCCCCGGATACATCCGTTATCATCAAGGTAACCTGAAATTTGGTAGAAAAGAGGAGAAGAATGTACAAATACATCTCCCAAGACATCTATATGATATTTCCTAATTAAGACTCGAAAAACAACTCAAAGTGATCTAAAAACTTCTAAAATGCATAGAAAACTCCACTAAACTCTAAGCTATAATATGCAAAATACGTAAATATCAACTCCCCCCGGAATTGCCTTTTGCTTGTCCTCAAGCGAACTACAAAACTCAAACCGGGAGGAGAGGTTTGAAAGCGAGGACTCATAACCAAAGGGAAATGCGAAGGTGATAAAACCGAGATTCTTAGGGAGAAGTAGCATATAGCGAGAGTCTACTCTAGTCTTTCTTACTTCGTCATAGCCTTTCCAATCCCCAATCTACTCTAAGCTTTTGGACCTAAGGAAACTCCTCCCATCAAAACACACATGACTCTTTAACATTCATTAGATTTTCGATTTTGTGCGGTTCTCATTATGGGCAAGAGATCAATATCAATTGGCTTGGAGAGGAAAGTGGCTTTTGTGGTGATAAGAGATGGCTAATATTTTCATTTGGGGTTCACACTCATAGAAAACATGAAATGTCTTCATTACACAAAAGCGAGGAAGAAAGGGGCCATTTGATGCGTATAAAGTTAAATTCCCGTTCATTCTACCCAAGATTCTCATGCTTTCAACTATCTAATCTAGCCTGGATTTCATTTTTTCCCATCTCTCACCACTTCCAAAGACTTCCTCTGAGAAATTATCTCCTTAAAAACAACAACCACTTCAACTTATCTTTGCTTAGTGACTTAAGGACACCCTTTTGATTTCTTAGCTCTTTCATTCTTTTGTTTAACCCACTATTACTTATAACATTTGATTTCCTCTCTTTCTCAACCATAATGGATATTCTTTCTTTTATTACACTAGAGATTTTCTTTCAAGTCCTTTCTATCACAAGTCTCTTTCTTTTTAAGCATATGGCCGATTTCGTCGTCTTTTTGCTTACCCCCCTTGATCCCAACTTATTCACACCAAGAATTTCCCCTTCTTTCAATTCTCAATCCCTTCCTATTCTATCTAGTCTTTTAACCTTTATAATTGAAAAGCAAGCCTAAGAACGGAAGATAGATCATTCTCGTTCCCAATACATATAAGATTTTGCACATGAGACAGTGTAGAAAAGCAAACTCACTCAAGAAACATATGAATGGCTTGAAAGGAATGAGCAAGGTCAAGGTGTGGAACCGTCTTAAAAATGAAGACGGCTAACCGGGTTAACCAAAGAGTGGTAAAGATGGAAAAGGGAACCCGAGTATATCATTAGTTTCCATGAGATCGGTTTCAAGCTCATAACGAGAATAATTAAGTCAATATTAAGCTCAAGTTAAGGTAGAGTCAAGGTGAAATATCAATAAGGTTTTACTCAGGTAGATGCTCTCGAAAGGGGGAGTTCTAGCTATGGATTTTCCATTTTTCGACTAGGCTCAAGGTACAAAATACTTCTAGCAAGGGTCTCGGTTGAATCCCTAAGCGTATTCCACTTACGAGGTAAGTAAATCATCATCCTCTATGCAAATGCACTCTACATGATTTCTAAGACTCAATTCTACTAAATATGATAAGAAGAAATGCGACTACATGCTTCTTTTTGGTTTTTCCAAAAATTTTCATTTTTTTTTTGTTTTTTATAAGCCATAACTATTAAAAATGCATACTATTATGCATGAGACTCAAAGAAATGAAACAAGATAAAACAACTTAAGAAAGCACATTAGTAAACATTCTCCTCCCCCTGGACTTACTCATCACTGTCTCGGTGATTTAATAAAATCCGACTAAGGGGACCAATAGCCACAAATGCAAGAAAATAAAAGACATAATTGTATGTACAATGGAGAAAGTGTTGTTACCTTGTTTCAAAATTTTGGAGAACCCGTGGATTCCTCCGTGTCAATGGAGTAGGAGTCGTTGCTTCAGTTGGTGTTGGTGATCTCCTCCTTCTTCTTTGTCTTCGTGGCTCATAGGATGAGTGTCTTGATGGTTCATAGACCACCAATGCACTTGGAGTTCCACCAAAAGAATGTCTTCCGCCTTCATGGACATCGACTTCTTCCTCGCGGTGTTCTTCTTGGGCTCTCGATGATTCTTCTCCCGCAAGTTTGTTGGTAAGAACCTTTACTTGCTTCTTTAATGTTTTCACTTGACCCTTCAAGCTTTTAGCTACCTTGACAAGTTTGTGGATTTTCCTATCTTGCCATTTGGAGGATGATAGTCCATCGAACGAGTCAAAGTGGTAGCGGTGAGAACCATATACCTCTTCTTCATTACTCGAGCCTTCTTCTTCATCACGCGAGTTCTCCGATTGTTGAGCTTTACCCTTAGCTTTGGAAGTACAGATGGAAGATTTCTCCTCGGGGTCGTAGAAACCATCTTGCGGCATGAAAGCGATGTTTTCCCGATTGTGAAGGTTTTCCGCCTCAAGGTTGGGTAAGAGGAACTTGCGGTTGTCATGCATGATGTATGAGTATTGAGAGCCTACAGCACCACCTAAGAACTGTAAAGTGGCTAGGTAAGCCATATCAATAAACAAGGAAGGTTCTTCATTGGTAGGAAAGTTGATCCTCGAGCCCTTGTTGGTTAAGTACTTCAATATCGGGTTCACGATCCCTCCAACCATCAAATGGGCATTCGCATCTGTTGACTTGTATAGTGTGGTTCGGACATCCAATAGATACAAAAGCAAGGCTCCACCGAGGTCTATCCAAAGGTCTTTAGGTTCAAAAAGATGGCGGTTGACACCCGTGATGATTGGTGTGACTCCTCTGAATAACAAATACATATCGCTCGCATTGATCTTTCCCATTTCCCTTCGTGCGAAAAGTAAGACACTTGTGAACATAACGAAGGGCCGGGTGACGGATCTTTGACGCTTTGATACCCTCCTTATACTCACCAAACTAGATATTCTTCCACATGTTTCTATCCGCGTCTTCAATCTTCGGTATGATCGGGTTCTTTCCTTTCTCAAAGTTGAACAATGCACTCAACCCGGTGGTGTTCCATTTGGTATCTTCATCTCCAATCACACATTGGAATTTTCCACTTTTTATGTCGTACTCCAAGGTGGAAAGAAATTCACAAGTGAGCGATTGGTGACTCGATCCTTCGCCGAAGAAGAAGTTGCCAACTCCTATATGACGGTATATCGTGTTAACATCATTAAAAATGTTGAGGTTTATCAAAGTTATAGCACTTGCCCATCTTGTCGGAACCCATTTCTTTTTTATCAAAGCGTTGTAGAGATGTTTCGTGGGTGATCCTCGCGTTTACCTTGGTCTCTCCGCTTCATTAGTCATTGGCTTTGCGGGTTTCTTGGTGACTTTTCTCCTCCTTTCCAATGGAGAAACATTCTCAATTTCTTCTTCAAAATTTCCCGCATCACGAAGATCAATTTCCGGCTCGGTTTGTTGTGGTATTTCCTTGCCCTTAGCTCTCTTTGGTCTAGCACTCGAGCTTGATTCTCCTACCGCTTTCCGCGAGTTTGATGCTCCTCTTGGTTTGTTTTATCTTGTGTTTTTCCTTGTACCTTCAAGATTAGAAATTGTCTAACTTAGTTTTTTATTGAAATAGAACTAATGGATGTCTAAATCATTGTGTAAATCAACAGAGGCCTTCATAGCACCTAAAAACTATCCACAACTTAAAAACTTCTACTTCAATCAACCCTCTTTCATAAGTACAAAGATCATCATAACCCATTAAGACGAAGCATTGACACTCATTTGCGATCTCAATATTAACTCAAAAACACCATAACAATGAGAATTCACCAAATTAAAACCATACAAAAGGACTTAGAGATTTTTCACATTTTCACTTTCTTGAAATTTCTAAAACTTGAACTAGTGGCTAAATCCCTTAGTAATCTTTTGCAAAAATGATTCTCATAAACTTATGAACTCATAGGAATCAAAATCCCTAATTTTCTCTAAATTTCAAATTTCTCCAAAATTTTTTAAAAACCCTAAACTTTTGATTTAAAAAATCAAGCAATTCATGCCATTTTGGAGGTTGTTCTAGCAATAAAAAAGTTAATCCAACCTTAGCTAAGCATAATCTACCACTAGAAACCATCAAATCATTCTAGAATTGAAATCTAAAAATATGTTCAAAGAGAGAGATGAGAGTGATTATCTTGTTTTCGAGTTTGGAGAGCTAGAGAATGATGTAAATGAGTAGAGATTATGCTATAGAATGCAAAAATGAGATGAAATGCAAAATATTTGGGAGAGATTGGTGAAGTTTTGAGATGGAAGTTTGAAAACTTTCTTGGTATAAAGAAGAAGAAAACGATGGAGATGGAGAAGACAGAGAGAGAGATTTGTGTTTGTGGGGTTGTTTTAAAAATAAATGTGTTTAAAAACTTTTGAAAATCGCAAATCAACCCCACAAAAATCGAAAATTACACACACAAAAATCCACTTACCTTGAAGGCTGGCGGTCTGTTGGCGGGTTGTGGACCGCCAGCCAGACCTTGGTGGACTACCAATGGTGCGTGCTTGAGGGCTGGCGGTTTGGTGGCTGGTTGTGGACCGCAAGCCAAACCCCTATGGACCGCCATGCTTGATCTGTATGTAGATGGCGGGCATATGGCGTGTTTCAAACCGCCATACAGTCCCTCTTGGACCACCAGTCATCTCCGAGATCCTTCTTTCGGCTTCCCATTCACCTATACGCAAAAACAAATCAAAGAGCAATCCAAAATCATTATTTTAAGGAAATAACGAAACTAATATGTACAAGGATATCATGGGATTGACTCCCAAGTGCGCTTGTTTAACGTCACTAAGCTTGACGACACTAGTGCTTAGGCATTCTCGGGGTCCGAAAGGGGAATTGTGTTGTCTTCCTCTATCGGTGCATCAACGAGGTATGGCTTACAACTTTAACCATTTACCGNACTTTAACCATTTACCGTGAAGTCCCCCCCCCCCCCTCCTTGTTCCAAAGAACGATGGCACCATATGGTCTTTCTTTCTTGATCATGAAGGGACCAAGCCATCTTGACTTGAGCTTTCCGGGGAATAACTTCAACGGGGAATTGAATAGCAAAA
The DNA here is from genome assembly GCA_900406275.1 of Anastatica hierochuntica. Taxonomy (NCBI): domain Eukaryota; kingdom Viridiplantae; phylum Streptophyta; class Magnoliopsida; order Brassicales; family Brassicaceae; genus Anastatica; species Anastatica hierochuntica. The sequence continues at coordinate 33,607 of OVAN01001227.1, read as the reverse complement.
CTTTGTCGCCTTCCTTGAAGTTTCTCTTTACGAGCTTCTTGTCATGAAAAGCCTTACTTTGCTCCTTGTATATCCGTGAACTCTCATACGCGTCCAATCTCAATTCATCGAGTTCTTCTACTTGAACCATACGCTTTTGCGTAGCCGTCTTGATATCAAAGTTGAGCATTTTTGTAGCCCACAAGGCCTTGTATTCCAACTCAACTGGTAGATGACAAGATTTACCAAAGAGAAGGTTGAAAGGAGTAGTACCGATTGGTGTCTTGAATGCGGTTCGGTAAGCCCATCAAGCATCATCTTGTTTCGTTGCCCAATCCTTCCTTGTTTTCTCAACCGTTCTCTCCAATATAGCCTTGATTTGATGGTTTTAAACTTCCACTTGGACTGAATTTTGAGGATGGTATGGCATAGCTACCTTGTGGTTAACTCCATTCTTCTTTAGCAAACTCTCAAACACCTAGTTGATGAAATGAGATCCTCCATTGCTTATGACCACTCTTGGTACACCAAACCTAGAGTAGATGATGGTTTTGAAGAGCTTGACCACTACTTTGGCATTGTTTGTTAGAGCAACTATTGCCTCTATCCACTTAGAGACATACTCAACCACGACCAAAATATATTGGTTTCCATACGAAGATGGGAATGGTCCCATGAAGTCTATGCCCACAGCGTCAAACAACTCAACTTCGAAAATCGAGTTTTGAGGCATCTCATTCCGTTTGCTAATGTATCATTTCCTTTGAAAAGGGTCAAATTTAGATATAAAACTTTGTGTGTCCTTGAGCATTGAAGGCCACCAAAAACCGGCTTGTAAAATCTTTTGAGCCGTTTTAAACGTAGCGAAGCGACCTCCATAGCTTGAACCATGTCAATGAAAACAAAAAATCTTGAGCTTCATTTTCCGTAATGCACCTTCTAAAATTACCATCCTTGCCCTTTCTATAAAGGTATGGCTCATCCCAATAGAAGTGTCGGATGTCTTTATAGAATTTCTTTTTTTCATAGCTTTTCAAGCTTGGTGGCTCAACTCCACATGTGAGATAATTCAAAAAAATCCGCATACCAAAGCAAATTCTCTTCAATTGCCTTCACCTTGTTCATGGAGTCATAAGCGAAGTTTTCTTCAACAAAAGAGTGAATGGCATTGACTTGTTCCTCGGATAATGAATCATCTATAGGCAATTTTTCATGAACCCTCAACCTTGACAAATGATCTGCTACACCATTGTCTATTCCCTTTTTATCTTTGATCTCAAGATCAAATTTTTAGAGAAGAAGGATCCATCTAAGTAGTTGCGGATTTGCATTCTTCTTAGCCATCAGGTACCTCAAAGCGGCATGATCCGTGTAGACTATGATTTTAGAACCGACCAAATAAGAACGGAACTTCTCGAAGGCAAACACAATAGCCAAGAGCTCTTTCTCTGTGGTTGCATACTTACCTTGAGTATTATCCAAGGTCCTACTCGCTTAGTGAATGACATGGAGCTTCTTATCAATTCTTTGTCCTAACACCGCCTCTACGGCATAGTCACTTGCATCACACATAATCTCAAATGGATGCTTCCAATTTGGAGGTTGGACTATTGGTGCACTAACTAAAGCATCTTTTATCCTCTTGAAAGCTTCAAGACATTCTTCATCAAAGTCAAAAGTCGTATCCTTGCATAACAACCTTGTCAATGGCCTTGCAATCTTGGAGAAGTCTTTGATGAATCTTCGATAAAACCCCGCATGTCCAAGGAAACTTCTTATCCCTTTAACTGTGTTGGTGGCTCAAGCTTGAGCATTACATCTATCTTTGTTTGATCTACCTCAATATCCTTATTTGAAATTCAATGTCCAAGCACGATACCATCTCTCACCATGAAGTGACATTTTTCCAAATTGAGGACGAGGTTGTTTTCTTCACATCTTTTCAAAAGCCTACACAAATTGGACAAAAAAACACCAAAAGAGGACCAATGGACCGAAAAGTTATCCATAAAAATCTCCATTATATCCTCAATTAGAACGGAAAAGATGGACATCATGCACCGTTGGAATGTAGCCGGTGCATTACATAACCCGAATGGCATCCATCGATAAGCAAAGGTACCATATGGACATGTAAAGGTTGTCTTTTCTTGATCTTGAGGGTGGATGAGAATTTGAAAGAATCCTGAATATCCATAAAGAAAGCAATAATAAGAATGATTATCTAATCTTTCAAGCAGTTGATGCATTCAACTTTTTATAATCTATGCACATATTATGACCCGTAATTGTCCTAGTTAGGATCAATTCATTGTTATCATTCTTAATTACGGTTACTCCTCCTTTCTTGGGAACAACATAGACCGGGGATATCCAAGTACTATCGGAGATATGGTATGTTGGGGTCAAAAATGGTCACAACGAAATCGATTCCTAAAAGCGTAATGGAAACATAGTCTCTTTTTCGGAAAAGAAAATCGTGAGAGGATTATCTATTCCGAGGCTCTTGTCATCTAGTCAATCTCTTCTCAACCAAATATCAAAGTTCTGCATCTAGCAAACCAAAGGAAATCGCTTCGCGAAATCCACTCGCACGCAGAAAACTAAACGCGAAAATATAGAAATCAACGTTCCAGACCTCGAGAGATCTCGGCAAACGAGTTTGGGAGCGATAAGAAGTCACCGTAAACGATGAATGAACGTACCGCTTCGGAAATATGAGTGATACAAACAATAGCAAGGCGGCTAGACTCTCGTACAGTCTAGTCGCCCAGCGGGCGACTAGGCTCACGACACGTCTAGTCGCCCGGGCGGCTAGACGCGGACAACGTCTAGTCGCCCATGGATTGACTAGACCACGCCTTCTTGATCATCTTCTCCCTTGAATCTCAGTTCGATTGTTTCTTGTCTCGTCCCGATTGGAGTTTCCGTTGAAGTTTCGCGACAATAATCGTAAGGACTTGTACTTTTTCGTAAAAACTCCGTATCGATCGTATAAAACGATAAAGATTAACTCGAACACCGACATTGTCTTAACTATATGATCGGTCTAATCATTTCGCGAAACCGTCACCGCGTAGTCGTACGAAGAACGATTTCTCCGAAAGAAATCGTAAAAATCACTTTGTCGCTAAACGACCCACGAAGGCCCAAAACGCGACAAAAGTCCACTTACAATTTTGGAACGAGAATGGGCCAAACTACGTCAACGATTTACCCGAGTTTTGCGTAAGATAAAAAGAAAATAAGATAAAGTCAAAGTCTGAAGATAAATATGGAAAATTCGTAAAGATAAGGAATATTCTCGAAAAATGGAATATTTCCGCGGAAGGATATGCTCAAATCTAGGACGGAAAAGGAAATAAGATGAACTTACGAAGGCATATAAGAGACGGGCTAAGGAGAATGAGAAGGGACACACATAAATATCTTCACAATTCATATTAGAGCTTTAGGTTTATTTTCGTTTTTTGCTAGCGAGCTGCGTCTCAATTAGGTTTACAAGTCTTATCCTGTTAGTACTAGGATACTCGCCGACAGCTCTAGCTGCCACGACTTATCACATGTTGTAACGCTAAACGCATATTTGGAATAAGATCTCTATTGCTCTATCATCTTTCGATTCCCTTTAACTTTTATCTTGTCATCTGTTTTCTTCATACTTTTGATCTATCGTTGTTTGACTTAGCAGAAATTCGGGACCTCAAGGAAAGTTAGGGTTTCCTGCCTTTGCTCCGAGTACGAAAATCGACAGTGCGAATTTTGGTTCCCACAGTTTGGCGCTAGAAGGAGGGGGCCTATTCGCTCAGGGTACGAATCAATCTAACTCGCAACCGCAAAATGCTAGATCGAACATGACTATAGACGATCATAACAATCAACCAGCTCGTGACGGCGGTAGTGCCAATAACGACGCCGAAAACACTGCGATGACAAATAACACCGCGATCAACGCTGACGCGGACATCACGACGTTAGAGGAGATCAAAAAGATGTTCTCGACTCTTGAAAAGAAGTCGACTGAACATGACAAATTGACTAGCTCTCTCGTTAAAAAATTTGAAATCCTAACCACGAGGACTAGAACTATTCTCCCGCATGGAGCTACAAGACTCTGCAGAAGAAGACTCGACTTCACAACTTCGCGCGACTTACTCCAGAACACGCATGAAAATCCATCGGTAAAAAGCCCCGATGTAATCACCTCTGTCGCACCTCGGAATAACGTGAAAGATCCCCCAAATCCCGAAAAGGAAACGTAGGATAACGAAGTTGAACGAGTTGACCTAGAATTAAGCGATCAATCCGATTCCACGGATGAAGACGCTTACATACACCCAAGAAGGGTTAAGTGTCGCGCCACACAGAAGGATTCGCAGCTCAGCAAACCCATGATGGAAGAAGAGGAAAATATCTTCTGGGTAGAGCAAGTTAAACAGGCCGAGGAGCAAGCCATAGCCATTCGCAGGACGCGCGACCAGTGTCGCACCATCTCGAAAAAAGACCTGCGACGATCTCGACGAGATTCGCGATCTCCGCGACTACATCGCAAAAACAGCGGCAGAGGTCAAAGTGGTAAATTTGTAGATTCATCACGCGACTAGTGCCGTGCCTGAGATCGACAGGCTCCTCGAAGAGGCTCGAAAAACTCCATTCACTACTCTCATAACCAACACCAGAGTCTCCGATCCCGAGAAAGTGAAAATCCCAGTGTACGATGGAACCTCCGATCCGAAAACTCACCTATAGACTTTCCAGATTGCAATGAAGAGATCCAAGCTCAATGAAGGCGAGAAAGACGTTGGCTTCTGCCACCTTTTCGTCGAATATCTCCAAGGAGCAGCACTCGAATGGTTCTCCCGCCTAAAACGAAACTCCATCGGACATTTCCGTCAACTCTGCTCGGAATTTCTCAAAAAATACTCCATGTTTATGGATAGAGAAACTCCCGACGTTGATCTACGGAGCCTATCTCAAAGAGAAGACGAATCTCTCTGAGATTTCATGAACAGGTTCAAGATAGTAATGTTGAGAGTCAGCGGAATCAATGACAAAGTGGCAGTAGACGCACTCAGAAAAACCCTCTGGTACAAGTCGAAGTCCAAAAAGTGGATAGCTCTCAAGAAACCACACACTATTCAGGATGCACATCATAAGGCTACGGACTTCATCATCATCGCAGAAGAGATGAAAGTTCAATTGCAAAAACACAAACTTGCGAAGGTAGCCTCGAAAGATTTAACTTCTGAACAGAAAGCAAAAAAGAAGATCCATTGTAACGACAAGTATGTCCACCACGACGGAGAAGATGTCCGAGGGGCGCACAACTACATTGTCAATTCCCCATCTGAACAAGGTAGGACGTCGGGGAACACCTGGACGTGGAACATGTCGTATGACGAAAACGCCTTCTGCGAGTTTCACCAAACCAAGGGTCACTCCACCACGAACTGCAAAGTTCTCGGAGTAAGGTTAACAGCGAAACTGCTCGCGGGGCAGATCTGAGACTTAACCACCATAAAAGGCCTCATACGCGATACGGATCGTCCACTCAGGATCGAGAAAGCACCAACAGGAGACGTCATGTCTCAAGGAACCTAAGCGGATGGGAAACGCGGAAAGTGGCCTGACGACAAAGGCAATGACTCCAATTGCCACAGAGTGAATATGAGCATCGGAAGGTCACAATATTTTCGCGACACCGTCTCATCGATAAAAGCATATCACCAAAAGGCTGAGTCAAGTGCAAACTGGCATATGCCCCTCGACACCGCAAGCGACACCGCAAGGGATACCGCAAGCGACACCGCAAATAACGCAATTATTTTCGAGGAATACAAAATTGTCGGGATCCACAAACTCCATAACGATCCTCTCGTGATCGACCTTGTTATAAAAGATCTCGAAGTTGTCAGGGTCCTCATCGACACAGGAAGTAGCGTCGATATCATTTTTCGCGATACCCTCAACAGGATGAACATCAACTTATCTGAGGTCACACCCGCACCAAAACCACTCACGGGTTTCTCAGGAACAACTTCGATGACTCTCGGATTGACCAAACTTCTAATGATAGCCAAGGAGATAACGAAAGTTGTCAATTTTGCGGTCGTCGACTACCCTGCCATCTATAATGTAATCATGGGAACGCCATGGATAAACTCAATGAAGGTAGTCCCATCGACCTACCATTTGGGCATTAAATTCCCAACTCCCTACGGGATCTCCACAATCTGGGGATGCTAAAAGCAGTCACGACTTTGCTTACTAGCCGAGCATAAGCTAAGACAAGTTGCAATGACGCCCGTGGCTGAACCTAAACGAATGAAGACAACTCGGCTGCCAGCCAAAGTCACTTCGAAAAAAATGCGACAAAATCGTCAATTCAAGAAACGGCTCAATCTGAAGGAAACAAGCAAGCTTCCGAGCCCAACAACCGACGAAACTCTGCCAAACGAGTAATCACTTACGGCAACAAACTGAACTACAAGACGACTTGATCCTCGAAAGAGGTACGTAGGCAGCTCTTCGCAATTGGAGTTCAGTTGTCCCCCTCTTTAAAATAGGGGCAGTGGGTATACGTATACTCGTATACTCCCACACTGTGTACTCGACAATTTTCGATTTGATTTCGACAATAAACTTTTGCTTTTTTTTTTCTTAAACATAAAATCGAAAATCGTACGAGAAAACCTTTCTTAACGAATTCCAACTATAACGTGTCCATCAACACATTCCAGTACAGAACGGAAAAACTTTCAGAAAAAGTGAGACATCGCTAATTTCCGAAAAGGGCAATTCCGAACTTGATCTAAAACCTAAAAAAGCAGTTGCAAGACTATCAAACTCCTACCGGGAAAAGAACAAGTACTTGTACCAATTTCGCACCCGTCAATTGGCCTCGACGGACGAACTAATCACTCACTTTAACCTTCTCTTCGCGAAGAACGGGTTCTCATACATCCGACTAGGATAATAGCGCGTTATAAAAGAAACCCGAAATTTTGGTCAGCACTTCCAGACAACTTAGAAATTATCTTTGGAGAGATGCTCGGTTCCCGATTGATGCAAGTCATATACGCAACACACCGAAAAACCGAGAGTAAACCTAGGTCTTTCCCTAAACCCGGCACAATGGTCTCAGATATCTCAAGACATAGTATCTAACCGTTACGAGATTCCAAAATTTGTCTCTTCGTCTATATTCGCGTTTATAAATCCGAAAGACTAAGTCTCTCGAAAACTCGCACCCGAAACAAACAGCGAATGTAGCGATCCTTCAAGGAATGGATATGAGACGACAACACATAATCTCTCTTCACTTACATAGCAATACTCGTACGTTATCAAATCAAAAAACATCATTTATTGAAACTAAAACCGCAAGATGAGGGATTTTGAAGCCACATACGGCCAACCCCGATAGATGTAGAGTGGCCACACTTGCCCAAAATACTACTAAAAACAGGGAACATACTCCCTCTACTTATGAAATTGTCTCGTTCACGAATCGTAGTCGAAATAGCCATAGATTGAAAATTTTCTTACGCTAGACGATTCTGGGTTTTGATCTACCACATCCTCTTCGCCTCGAGTGGTGTCCCCAACTTCGGGAGAAACGGGAATTGGGGCCCAGTGACCTCGAACCCTCTCTTCGATAGACGGGATCGAAGACACGACTTCCTTGCACTTCTTCACGTGGCTACACATTTTGTCCATCTCGAAGTTGTAGGAGTAGTTGGAAAGCTGGGTGCGATAAAGAGCACTCACCGAACCACGGCATTCGCAGTATTCTCCAAGGGACTGGTGAGCGCACTTGTATAGGTCAAACTCCACCGTAAACTGAACTAAACGGTCGACCACAATCGAGGCGACCTCACGCTTTCCACGCTTGTACGCACGACAAACCTACGAGGCTTGACTCCGCGCCAATACCTGTTCACGAATAAAAGTTGCTTCGATCTCCTTCTTCAGGCGACCGTTCTCCTCTTTGAGTCTTTCGGGCTTGAACCGAACCTTCTTCGAGTCTTTCGGCCTTGTAAATCACGTGGAGACCTTGCAAAAAAGGAATCACTTAACAGGCTAGGAGCGATGTCACTTGAAAAATTGGAATCATATCGTGTGCACGAAAACTAACCCCCATGCAAAAACGCGAGGCCTCCACATATTGCTCCAACCTAACGAATCCTGCACCAGCCGCGGGTTGATGCGCCGAGGCATAGAAAGAAGAAAAAAGGCGTCAAAGTCTAACCCTTCTCCGAAAAGCGGCATCAGAGGTTGGCTCGGACCGCTTCTGTCTCCGCAGAGGAAATCATTGAACCATGCCCCCACAGACGACCCTCTCATGTCCACGGTAACGTCGTCCCCATTAGCGGGTGTGCGCTTGTTTCAGGGAGATCTCTCCCTCTCGAAGTCGGGAGGCAACTCGTATGGAGTGAAGCCATTCATGGTCGTTAACAGCTCCTCTTCCGAGATCGCGTCGGGCTGAGTCTGATTCTTGTGATACATAACCGCGTTGCGAACTTGCTGCGGGAAAAAGTAACCCCAATAGAATGGACCGCCTCACAGCAGGTCCCTAACAACATAAGTATCTTCCGGATGCGGGGGAAGGGGATCCAAAACGGCAAAACAAAAGAATTATCAAATATCAGCAAACGAAAAGAAAACTGTCAGAATATCAAAAGCGATACCCGCGGGACCCCTTTTACGCCTAAAAGAAGAAATGTATTCGTCCTCGACACAGGCACTGTCTAAATGAACAAAAAAGTATCGTTTGTTCCAATTGTCGAAATTGGACGTAAACGAACGGAACATCGACATGTGGTTCCTCGGCTTGAGGCAATATCGAAACGGCAGACGTGTGGCCGTTGGAGATAAAAACACCACTAGATAGTCGACGCTTAGGTCCATTCCTCATTCGTAACCCAAAACCAAGAGTCCAACAAGGTTTTGGAGACCGGTGGGCGAGAGCTGACCGATCAATAAACCACAGTGATCTAAAAACTGGACTTTGATCCCCATAATAGGAAACCACAGTCGGCAAAACAACAAATGCGCCTTGTAGTACATAAAGAAACCACGAGGCGGAGAATCAGCGTCCTCTCCGACCTTCGGCATTTGGAACTCCACCTCCTCTGGAACTCGGCAGAAATCCCGGATGACGACGAGGAATGATTCTCGACACTCGCTCGGCCTACTGGCGTCCCTTTTGAAGTTCGGTCTCGTCAGACACCATGAGTAGGGCGGTGGAGCTTCAATATCACATGTAGCTCTCCTATATTGCCTCAATTCCTTGGGATCGACAGAGTGCGGCACGAATTTGATTTTCGGTATAATTTCACCTTCCCAAACTCGTAGGCTTCCAGGGTTGAAAATCGACGGCAAAGCATTTGCGGAAACTAGATTATTCAAAGCCATAACACAAAAGAAGAGAGAGAGAGATGGAAAGGATAAGGAGTTTGGTTTTACCTTAAGCAATTTTTTGTGAAAATGAGCAAGTGGAAGATTTGAAAAATTACTTCTCTTATTTATAGAAAGAGGAATTTACTATTCATCCTCGGACTTTTTAGCCATCGATTTCGCCTAACTTACCTATCGACCTTTAAAAATTCCCAAGAACATTCCAACGATTCTTGCAAACTGAGGGGCTAACTGTTGGGGTCAAAAATGGTCACGACGAAATTGATTCCTAAAAGCGTAACGAAAACATAGTCTCCCTTTCAGAAATGAAAATCGTGAGAGGATTATCGATTCCGCGGCTCTTTCCATTAGTCAATCTCCTCTCGACCAAATATTGAAGTTCCACGTCTAGCAAACCAAAGGCGATTGCTTCGCGCAATCCACTCGCTCGCGGAAAACTAAATGTAAAAATATCGAAATCAACGTCCGAGACCCCCGAGAGATCTCGGCAAACGAGATTCAGAGCGATAAGAAGTCACCGTAAATGACGAATAACCACATCGCTTCGGAAATACGAGTGATACAAACAACGACAAGTTTAGCCGCCCGTTGGGCGACTAGACTCGTGCCAAGTCTAGTCGCCCGACGGGCGACTAAACTCTCGAAAGGTCTAGTCGCCCAGCGGGCGACTAGGCTCCTGACACGTCTAGTCGCCCGGGCGGCTAGACATGGACAATGTCTAGTCACCCACGAATTGACTAGACCACGCCTTCTCGATCATCTTCTCCCTCGAATATCGGTTCGATTGTTTCTTGTCTCGTCTCGATTGGAGTCTTCGTTGAAGTTTCGTGGCAATAATCGTAAGGACTTGTACTTTTCGTAAAAACTTCGTATCGATAGTATAAAACGATAACGGTTAACTCGAACAACAATATTGTCTTAACTATACGATCGGTCTTATCATTTCGCAAAACCGTAATCGCGTAGTCGTACAAAGAACGATTTCTCCTAAAGAAATCGTAAAAATAACTTTGTCGCTAAATGGCCCACGAAGGCCCAAAACGTGACAAAAGTCCACTTACAATTTCGGAACAAGAACGGGCCCAACTGCGTCAACAATTTACCCTAGTTTCGCGAAAGATAAAAGGAAAATACGATAAAGTTAACGTTTGAAGATAAATATGGAAAATTCGTAAAGATAAGGAATATTCTCAAAAAATTGAATATTTCCTGGAAGGATATGCTCAAATCTAGGGCGGAAAAGGAAACGAGATGAACTTACAAAGGCATATAAAAGAGGGGCTAAGGAGCTTTAGGTTTATTTTCGTTTTTTGCTAGCGAGCTGCATCTTAATTAGGTTTACAAGTCTTACGTTGTTAGAATTAGGATACTCGCCGACAGCTCTCGCGGCAACGGCTTATCACCTATTGTAATACTCAACGCAGATTTGAAATAAGATCTCTATTGTTATATCTTCTTTCGATTCTCTACTGCTTTTATCTCGTCGTCTGTTTTCTTCGTGCTTTTGATCTATCGTTTTTTGGCTTAGCAGAAATCCGGGACGTCAAAGAAAGTTAGGGTTTCCTGACTTTCCTACGAATACAAAAATTGACAGTGCGAATTTCGGTTCCCACAGGGTAGATAATCCCCGAGTCTAGTAGTTTCAAGATCTCGTTTTTCACAACCTCTATCAAATTAGGATTTAACCTTCTTTGGTGCTCAATTGATGATTTCGATTCATCTTCTAGATAGATTCTATGCATGCAAAGAGAAGGAGATATGTCTTTTATATCACCGAGTGAGTAACATATGGCCTTTTGTAAATTTCCGTAATTCTTTTAAGAGTAATGCAACCTCATCATCTTGCAATTTATCGCTTATTATGACCGGGTAAGTAGAGTTGGGACGTAGAAATGAGTACCTTAGCCCCGATGGTAGAAATTTTATGTCCACTTTTGGTGCCTTGAGCTCGATCCAATCATCCTCCCCATTTGGTCTTGCCTTGACGATCTCTTTAGCTTGTTCAAGCTCTTCACCTTCAATCAATTCCAACGTGCAAATACCCTTCATCAAAGGCTTGTCGGATTCTAGGATCTTCTCATACCCATTCATATCCTCATTGTCGATAACCCTCTCTTCCTTTGGCATTGTTAGAGCCAATTGCAAAGCATTTTGAGCATTTAACTCTTCCAAGTATTCATCCGCCATTTGCTCTAGAATGTCATAGTAAAACATTTGACCATTAATGGTCGGTTTCTTTAAAGCCTTCGTTACATTGAAACTAAGCGTTATATCACCCAAATGAAGATCAATTAAGCCTTTCTTAACATTAACGATTGCTCCAACGGTGGAGAGGAAAGGTCTTCCTAAGATAATCGGATCGGTTGGTTCCTCTTCCATTTCAAGCACACTAAAATCTGTTGGAACCTCACAATTACCAACAACCAGCTTCGCTTCTTTGAGCATTCCAACAGGGTACCTAATGGACGTATCTGTGAGGATCAATGCAATCTTGGTCATCTTGAAGTTAGTAAGGCCGAGCCTTTGAGAAACCAACAATGGCATCAAGCTCACACTAGCTCCTAGATCAACTAAATATCTACCAAATCTTATTGGTCCCAAAGAGCAAGGTAGAGTGAAACTACCAGGATCATACATCTTTTTTGAGAGAATAGTTTTGAATGATAGCACTACACTCGTGAGTCATCACCACCTTTGAATTTTCATAAGCAACTCTCTTGGCCATGACGTCTTTAATGAATTTGGCAACAAGCGGAGAATGCATAATTAAGTCTAACACCGGTAGAGTAACTTGAGCTCCTCCGAGAACGTGGTGTTTCTACACTCTTTTACTTTTCAATAGCCTCATCCTCGATAACTATTGATTCTTGCTTGTTTGGTTCATTGACTTCTTCTTGTAAAACTGTTTCTTTCTCCTTTTCCCCTCTCACAATACGTTCTAAAGTGGCTTCTCTTGGAGGTAAATCTCTTCTGCTTCTTAACGTGACGACATTGCAATATTCTCTTGGATTCTTATTGGGAAAATAATGTTGCTCCCCGAAAACGGTGCCAAAACTTTAACAAGAGATTTAAGCTATTCAAGTTTGATCTCAAACTATAACCTCTAAGCCTCAATATTAAGGCTAGAAATTGTAGCAAGAGGGTTATCAAACCACGAGAAGCAATGTCTACCCACTTAGCTCTAAAGATACGTTCATTAATCTAAACCTAATCTAGATAGCGGTTTGAACAATTCAATAAACAAAACAAGCAAAGCAAATAACAATAAACGAACTAGATAAGATGAGATCAAGAAATGGAAAAATGCAGTCATGAGCTAGGCAAATGATTAAGTAAACTAAATAAAATTAAGATGCAAGGGTTAACAATGAAAACACCATTCAAGGGCAAGGCAAAAACTCAACTAGTCCACGCCCGTGATCCTAATCCATTTGACAAATTCTAAATCAATTCAATCTCCCGATAGTGATTTAAAATCCACCAATCATTAAATACAAGCCAACATACCCACTAAACACTTCGATCATCTATTCTCATAGGCCAAGTATGTTTAGAAGTCCTAAGGCTCTCTTAGGCATTTCCTCAAACACCTTCCGGGTGTAAAAGTCATAAGTTCTAGAAATTGAATGATCAAATCAAATCTAGCATTAAATGCTCCTTAATCATGTGAATCTAATAAGATTCAACCCTTTGCAATCTTAATCAATACTTAGATCTACTCTAATCTACCTAACTCATAAACCACAAATGAAACTACTCACTAAATCTAAAACATGTTATAAACATGATCTAAAGCCATAATCATGATGAGAACAAAAGATATGATGGAAAAGATTAAAACTTTCAATTAAAAAGCAAGGATTCAACAAAGTCAATATTGGAACAACAAAACTAAAGAGAAGAGAAAACTTAGGGTTTTTAGAGTGAAAATGATTAGTATTTATACAAAATATGAAATGGGTCGGGTCGATCCGGGACAAACCAGGTCAAACCATGGATCATTTTGCTTTGTAGGTGGGGCTGGTGGTCTGGGAGTGCATTGTGGACCGCCAACCAGGGCAGCTTGGACCGCCAAGACGGAGCTGGAGAGGGATGGCGGTTTGGCACATACTTTGTAGACCGGCAGTCAGGATGGCTTGGACCGCCAGGGCTTCTGGAGGGCTGGCTGGCGGTCGTTTTGAAGATTGTGTACTGCCAGGCAGACTGGCCTGGATCGCCAGCTTCTCTTGCTTTGTGCTAAACGTGTCCATTATTGCTTTCGAGTCCCCAGGTTCATCCGTTATCATCAAGACAACCTGAAATATGGTAGAAAAGAGGAGAAGAATGTAAAAAAGCATCTTCTAAGACATCGATTTGATATTTCCTAATTAAGACTCAAAAAACAACTCAAAGTGATCTAAAAAGTTCTAAAATGCAAAGAAAACTCCACTAAACTCTAAGCTATAATATGCAAAATACGTAGACATCATGTAATTCCACCGTTGTATTTTAATGAAATTTGGAAAGCTAGAGAACTGAGTTAGTGTTCATATGGAAGTGGTGTCACATCATTTGAAGCAGTGGATCATAAGTTATACTAAATATATGGAATATTGGTCCTTCTAGATCGCAGATGAAGGATGTGTAGGAAGGCTAGAACTAATGGATCGCGACTTTGGTCTCAATTACGACAACAACTCAACCAAAGTAGATTTTCTTCAAGCCTTTCCAAACTCAAGAAATCAAGTCAAAAGTCATTCCACAAGAAGCCCAAGTTGAAAGGCCTTAAGGCCCAATTTTAACCTAATCGACTTAATATTGGAGAAAGCCTATTTATACATTTTTTTAGCCTTTATATTTCGTAGAGTTGCATTGTTTTAGGTTAGATTAGAGTCTCTAGAAGGCAGGGATAAGCCGTTTGGGATCGTTCCCTTCCCATCTCAAAAGGATTCAATCTTTCTTTATCGTTTGATCAATAAATCGGTTTTCTCGTTCCTCTCTTGTCTTTGATTGATCTAATGATTTTTATTCTTTGTTGCTGCATTTTTAACATGTTAAGTATTGCATAGTTTTCTAGTTAGACTGTAGGTTATCACGAATTCATGATCATGTATGTTTAGGGATTCAATTCTATTAGGGTTTATCATTAATGTTATCACTTTTGCTCGTATTCAATGATATCTCACTTCCTAGGCCAATTAATGAGTATAGTGCTATCCATTCTAAAAGCTTGACTTACCGCTGGAACTAGTATTTGGTGAGCAATTCTATTTAGGCTCGAAAATAGATCAATCTAGAATTGTGAACAATTAATCATATATACATAGTTACCGCATACTTGTCTTCTACAAGGATCTACGAAAGTTGAATCCCTTGGTTGTTAATTAGTAGAGTGCCCCGAACCTCGAAAGTGTAGAGGGTATATTTCTGGGTTGTGTTCTATACCTAAGCTAAACAGTACCCGAAAGTAGAACCCTTGCATGCTAGTTTACGTTCTTTACGATTTCCTATTTGTCTAATGTTTATCTTTCATTGATCTTTTCTTTCCTTTTACATTATGTTTTTTTTTAGTTCACATAAAAACCCAAAACCAACCCATCTTTGTTTCTTCTTAGCTAATTCGAAAGTCCATAGACCCTTAGTGCACTACTCGTCTTTGTGGGATCGATACGTGAAGTATTACAACTACGTTGTGCACTTGCAGTGTAGTATTGTTTTTTTGTTAAACTTGACACACATCAAGTAGTTATCGAGATGTGTTCCATTGGAAGACTCTACAACATAACCAACTGCATGCGACACAGTTCAGAGTGAGTTTGGCATATCACGTTCTGTTTCTACCGAAGTTACATATTATACACCCAAAGCCATCTCTCTGCCAACTGGTCGCAAAACTTCTTCTGTGCTTATTACAACTGATGCTAGCATCGAAGTTTCAGAAAAAAAACATAAAGTGTCTCCAAGTATGAACTTATTCGCTAATTTCAAAAAATCTCTTCCAACACTCTACTTTTTTGGAGATTGTTTCGAGATTCTTTCGAACACATTAAGAAAACAGCATTGTGTGTCATTTATTGAATACACACGCTACACGTATAATTACAACGCCATTATATCACCAGATTATAGTCCTTATGATTCAGCGGTTGGTTCAAATAATATTCTTGTGGAACATGTGGACGAGGAATTTCTCGTTAGGATTGAGAGGTAAGAATCTATCTACTTGAATGAAAAATCATCTTGAGACTGCAAACGATTGAAAAATAATCGACAAACAAATATTTTAGAATTATATTACAATCTAATATTTAAGTACTTCTTTAAGTTATTTTCACACAGTCTAATATAATTATTTAAGTGAAACAAATTCAATCTTTAGAAAAGTCCATTTTCAAATTTATTTTCGCACGAACATTAACAATCCACATTGAACATATATTCGAGAATTATATTACTGTGAATTACTAAAATTCTTTTACTATACTCTGTTATATTGCTTAAACTTCGTAGCATCTGTTATAGGAGTAGAATAATTTTATTATACAGTAGACAGTACATATTTATGGTATAATACATGTGAGACATTAGGGTTACAATTATACTAATTACAATACTATCCTTTTGTTAACACGCGCCCCGCAAGATGGCGGTATTCTGTTAACGCCAATCTTGGAAGTCAGAAACTGAAATTGGTGCCGAGATAATGCCTTAGTCAAGGCATTGGCAAGTTGGTCTTTCGTCGAGATATGAGCAACACGAAGTAATCCTGCTTGAACGAGATTCTGAATGAAGTGATAGTCCAAAGCAATGTGTTTCATCCGGGAATGAAAGACGGGATTAGCACACAAATAAGTAGCGCCAACGTTATCACAATATATCACAGGCGGGATTGATATTGATATGCCGAGTTCGGAGAGTAAGGAGCCATGTATTCGGCTTCCGTCGAAGACCGAGCCACACCATATTGCTTCTTGGATGACCAAGAGATTGGTGTACTGCCAAGATATATAATATATGCGTTTTTGGACACGAAATCATCAGTGTCGCCAACCCAATCGGCATCCGAGAATGCATGTAAGGTGAACGGTGTGCCGCGTTTCATGAATATCCCATGTGTTGTTGTTCCAACCAAGTATCGAAGAACTCGTTTAACGGCTTGCCAGTGAGTTGTCGTGGGGGTGTGCATGAACTGAGACAATCTATTAACTACATACGCGATATCGGGACGAGTAAAAAATAAGTACTGAAGACTAACGACAACAGACCTGTACTGCCGCGGGTCAGGGAGCTTTTCGCCGCTGGTCAGAGTTAATTTCAGGTATGTATGCATCGGTGTCGTAACGGGTTTTGCTTCGAGCATATTCGTCTTGGCCAGTAAGTCTAGAACATACTTTCGTTGCATGAGATGCAAACCCGCCGCCGTCCACGTAGCTTCAATGCCTAAGAAATAATATAGATCGACCGGATCCTTGATGGAGAATCGGTGAGCAAGAGAGTGAAGAACACTATCAACAGAAGTAGAGTTATTGCCGGTGACAATAATGTCATCGACGCAAACTAAGACATATGTGTAAGCACCATCATGTATGTGGATAAAGAGAGACGTATTTGCCATGGAATTATTGAATCCAATATGAAGAAAATGTTTTCTAAGAGACATATACCAGGCTTTCGGTGCTTGTTTGAGGCCGTATATCGGTTTCTGGAGACGACAAACGTGATTAGGTCTGTCCATATCAACAAATCAAGGCGGTTGAGTCATATAAACTTCTTCGACAAGTTCACCTTGAAGAAAAGCGTTGTTGACGTCGAGTTGTTTGATAGACCAAGACTTATTGACGGCAATGTCAAGCACCAAGCGAATTGTTGTTGTCTTGATCACGGGACTGAATGTGACGATGTAGTCAACATCGTACTGCTGATTGAATCCACGAGCAACTAATCGAGCTTTGTAGCGGTCGATACTGCCATCGGCCAAGTATTTGATGGGAAAGACCCAACGACAAGTGATCACATTCTTGACAAATTCAGGAGGCACCAAGTCCCACGTATGGTGGCAGATCTGTGCATCAAACTCAAAAGACATGGCTCTGCGCCACCGTTCGTCTTGTAAGGCTTGAAGAATGGTTTTGGGTTCGGTGGTGGCATATTTGGAAACGGTAGTGGTTAAGGTGAGTTTTCGAGTAGGGTTGAAAATGTTATTTTTGGCCCGAGTGGTCATTGGGTGATGGTTTTGAGATCGGTAATATCGGGGTTAGAGGTAGACAAGACTGGTTGTGGTTGAGTTTGACTGGTGACGGTGGGTGTATTGGTCGGAGGTGTGTGTTGGCGTGATGGAGGGGGAGTTGGGTTTGTAAGTAATGGATTCGTAGTGGGCTGAAGAGGAATATTAATGGGCTGAGAAGTAATATTTGATTGAGATGGATTGGGCAAATCTGGAGATGAATGTGGATTTATTTGAGTAATGGGGGTGGACTGGGCCGAGGTCTGCGGCCCATTTTGTATTTGAGCAGTGGGCTCTGAATGGAGGTGAGAAGACGATGAGTTTTGAGTTTCAGATCGTACCTGAGTAGTTGACGGAGCAGAGACTATCGATGGTGGAGGCGAAGGATGTTGTCGTCGCCGGTGAAGATCAGAGCAGGGGGGTTCCATGATTGACTGCAGCGGCAACGAAACATTGATTTCTTCGAGAATCGGAGGCTGGTTTAAATCAGATTGAGCATCGATGCGGAGAGATGGTGATGACGATGTCAGTGATGCAAAAGGGAAAACATGCTCCACAAATTGAACATGTCGTGATGTGTATATACGTCCAGTTGAAGCATCTAAACAATAGTAAGCACTCTGACTTATTGAGTAACCAAGGAAGGTACACCTTTGATATCGACCCTCCAGCTTATGTTTGGTGTATGGTCGGAGCCACGGGAAACACAAACAGCCAAAGACTCGGAGGCAATCATAGTTAGGGGACTGACCAAACAACCGTTGATAAGGAGATTGAGAGTCTAGAACAGGAGTAGGAAGGCGGTTTATCAAGTAAATTGCCGTTGCAAAGGCGTAAGGCCAATACTTCTTTGCCAGCGACGCATGAGACAACAATGCAAGTCCAGTTTCCACTACATGCCTGTGTTTACGTTTGGACAATCCATTATGCTCAGGCGTGTGTGGAGGAGATGTCAGGTGAGAGATCCCACTTCTTGTAAGGTATGATCTTAAGCCAACAAATTCACCGCCATTATCCGAAAACAGTGTTCCAATTCTGGTTTGAAACTTGTTTTCGAACAGCCCTTTGAAAGCTATAAAAATATCCTTCACTTGAGACTTGTGTGTCATAGGATAAAGCCACGAATATGTGGTGTAATGATCCACTAATATTAGATAATACTTGTAGTTTTCGGTTGATAGGAGAGGAGAAGACCAAACATCCGTAAACACAAACTCTAGTGGTTTGGAAGAAACAATACTAGATTGATAAAAAGGCAGTTTGTGACTTTTGTGTATCACACAATCTGAGCAAGGTTTAGTAGTGTTTAAAAAACCAGAAATAGGGATAGAGAACTTGGAAACAACGGTGTTTAGGATAGCAGTAGACGGATGACCCAATCTATGATGCCATGACTCAAGAGTAGCCTTAGTACTTGGTGTTGTGAATAGAGCTCTGACTTGCGGTGAGGATACATGCCATTGGTATAACTCATTTTGAGTTTTGCCTTGCAGGATGGGAACCCCCGTGCTGAGATCCTTCACCTGGAAGGAAGCGGGAAAGAATTCAACAGAAACTTGGTTATTATTGCACAACCGATAGACATAAATCAGATTCTGATGAAGATTAGGAACACATAACACATTCTTCAAAGTCAAGTTACGAGTTTCAGAGGGTAAAGAGATTGAACCCGTATGTGTTATAGGCATACTTTTGCCATCAGCAATCATTACTTCATCACCACCATTGTATGTTTGATGCAGAGACAAGTTACGAAGATCATAAGTAAGATGGTGAGTGGCTCCACTGTCAACCAACCAGTTTTCGGAGTTATACGGAGAACTCATAGAAAAATTTGCACGTGGTTGATATGGATTGAAGGAAGGAACAGGAGGTGGTGCATCAGAAGACGAGAACACTTTATATTGAGGACATCGCTTAGCACTATGACCTTGTTGGCCACATATTTGACATTTTCCAAGATACAGGCGTGGTCCGAACCTACTTTGTTGAGGTCGCCAATTAACGTTATTGTTCTTGAAATCTGAGGTATTGTTGTTGTACCTTGGTTTTGATGTATTGCGATGTTGTGCTAGGTTTGCAGAGGCAGGGAGGGACAAAGCAGAAGAGGGCAAAGCAGTCTGCAATTTGGCTTCATGATTCAAGAGTTTCTCGTAAATTTCTGTGAGAGTAGGAGGCGTTTCTCTGCCTTCAATCTGATCAGCCACAATTTTGTACTCTTCAGGAAGACCTTCGAGAATTAAATCGATCTGATCTTCATGATCCAAGGGTTTACCAAGGATTGCGAGTTGATCTATTCGCATGAGATGCCCTTGAATGGAAGCATCAATAGTCTTGTCTTCCTTTTTCCAATTACGAAGTTGTGTTTTAAGTTGTTTGATGTGGTCTCGGCTTGGTTTGGCATAGGTTGCAGAAAGAACACTCCAGATTTTAGAAGCAGTGGTTGCTCTGGAGACGAGAGGCTGAATAGATGGAGAGATGGCACCGATAAGAGCACTATAAATGAATTTACTTTTTCGGATCCATAGCCTGTACACAGGATTCACAGCAACTACACCAACAGTTGTAGTAGTTTGTGGTGGAAGAATAACAGATTCATCAAGGTGAGAAGCTAAGCCATACCCATCAAGAAGATCATGAACTTGAAGAATCCACATAAGATAGTTGGTGGAGTTGAGCTTGGAGACATTACTCATATTGATGTTGAGCAAAGTCTGAGTGTTTAGTGCCGTAGAAATGATGTCAGAGACAACTGCTGGAGATTGATTGTCTGACATGGTGTTGTAGAAGAGAAAAAGAAAAGAGACGCATAAGAAATTTTTTTTTTGTAGGTTTCTAGGATGGTAGCGGCTCGGATACCATATAGGAGTAGAATGATTTTATTATACAGTAGACAGTACATATTTATAGTATAATAAATGTGAGACATTAGGGTTACAATTATACTAATTACAATACTATCCTTTCCTTAACATATGTAGCCAAAATAACATAGTAACTAATTTTGAAACCTTACTGAAATAATATAGTAAATTTCTAGCGTAACTCCTCGACTTTAAAAGCGTAAACTATTGAATCTAACAAAGAACTCAAAGACACCAAATTTAGGAATAACTCTCCTTTATTTATAACTCAAAAGCTCTCAACAATGGTTTTGTATCTCTCGTTGTTCTCTATAACTCAGAGACAACCTTTTTATATGGAATCCTAATTCTCCTAACTCTAATAATAAAACTCAAAAACTATATTCTAGATAACTCCTAGAATATCTTTATTAAATCATGTTTAGATAACTCCTAAACATGTCCAAAGCCAACTAGAATTCTAATAACTTAAACTTCAAGTAACTTCTTCTTTGTCTTGAGACTCAAGCTTACTCCAACATTCTCCCCCTTTAAGCTTGAAGTCACTCCTGACACATCTTTAACTCCAACAAGTTCTCTCATTTCCCTGAACTTGGTTCGCCCAAGTGCCTTAGTCAATATGTCGGCCTTTTGTTTATCAGCAGGAACGTGTTCAACGTCAATTTGCTCATTCTCCACACATTCACGTATGAAGTGATAACGCCTGTGAATGTGCTTACTGCGACCGTGAAACACAGGGTTCTTAGAGAGAGCAATGGCAGACTTGTTGTCTATCCAGATCATGGTTCTTTGACTCGACTTCCGTGTAACTTCACCTAGAAGTTCTTGAAGCCATATGGCTTGTTTAGCTGCTTCAGTAGCTGCCATGAACTCTGCCTCACATGAGGATAGAGCCACAATCTCCTGCTTCTGTGAACACCATGTGATTGGACTTCCATTCAAATAAAACACGTGTCCGGTGGTACTTCTTCCATCATCCATATCAACATTATGAGAGTTGTCGCAGTAGCCTACTAACTCCATGTCTTTCGCCCGATAAAATGTAAATCCATAAGACAGCATACCCCGAAGGTACCTTAGCACTTGTTTCAGCGCCGACCCATGCGATACTTTCGGATCATGTATATATCGGCTCAGCAAACCCACGCTAAAAGACAAGTCGGGCCCTTGTGTGTATTAAGTACCGTAGGCAGCCTATCGCTCTTCGATAATACCTTTCGTCGATCGACTTTTCTTCTTGTGCCTTCGACAACTTAACGTTCATCTCCATGGGAATGAGTGTCGGATTACACTCACTCATACCGAACTCCTTCAGGATCTTTGTCGTATATCTTTCCTGCTTAAGAGTGATCCCCTTGTCATGTTGAATGACCTCGATTCCCAGATAATAAGTTAACTTACCCAAATCGCTCATTTCAAATTTTGTTGACATCTCCCCTTTAAACTCAGCTATCATGCTTAAACTAGATCCCGTCACAAGCAAATCGTCTACGTAGACGACTACGATAAGGAAATGTTCGTGCACCTTCTTTTGGTAAAGTGAAGGTCCTTTAGTGCATTTTGTGAAATCTAGTTCTCTAAGAATCTTGTTCAGCTTCTCATTCCAGGCTCTAGGCGCCTGTCTTAATCCGTAAAGAGCTTTAGATAATTTATATACCTTATTTTTGCATCCTTGAACAATAAATCCCTCAGGTTGAGTGACGTAGACTTCTTCTTTTAAATCTTCGTGAAGGAATGCAGTTTTTATGTCAAGATGATGAACCTCCCAATCACTTGAAGCTACGATCGCAATGATAAGCCTAACTGTCTCGATTATGGCCACAAGAGGGAATACTTTCTCAAAATCTATTCCATGCCTTTGTACATAACCTTTGGCTACTAGTTTAGCTTTATGTTTGTTGATACTCCCATCTGGATTTCATTTGATTTTGAAAATCCATTTAAGTCAAATAGGTTTCATCCTTGAGGAAAATCTACCAAATTCCATGTTTGGTTCTTGATTATCGATGAGATTTCTTCTCCACATGCGTCTCTCCATACCTCGCTATCCTTAGCTTCTTCAAAGTCATATGGTTCCTTGTTCATGGCCAATAAGAGTCTTTCTCCTTCAAGCTCCGCCAGCAGTATGTAATCATCGAGATACACGGGTTTTTGGCTCTCTCTTGTAGTTCTTCTCAACGGCACCATTTGTTCTTGAGGCTCATTTTTTACCTCTGTTTCATTCTCAGTCTCAACCGCATTATCATCACCATCTTCATTGTTATTTCCAGCGGGTACATTGTCAGCTTCACCTTCATCTCCTCCTTCTTCTTCTGTTATTTCTTCCTCTTGATTAGCTCCGAGAGTTCCGATTTTAACAATGAATGTTCCCGATTCATTAACCAGCTCCCTTTCATGACTATTCCATTTCCAGCTCTCGTCCTCTTTAAAGACTACGTCTCTACTAACAGTCACTTTTCTCTTTGTAGGATCGAGTAGTCTATATGCTTTAGTTCCGGGCTCAACTCCTAATTGTACCAGAGGTCGGGATTTATCGTCTAATTTCTTTAGATGTTGAGCCTCGGTTTTTAAAAAACAAACACATCCGAAAACTTTCAAGTGACTTACATTGGGTTTCTTGCCTTTGAAAGCCTCGTAAGGTGTCTTGGAGGGAAGAGCTTGGGTGGTTACTCTGTTTATAATGTAAGTCGCGTGTCTTACTGCTTCGCCCCAGAGATAATTTGGAATATTCATGTGCTTCATTATCCTTCTAGTCATCTCCAAGAGAGTTCTATTGCGTCTCTCCACCACTCCATTCTGTTGTGGAGTGTATGAAGCTGTAAGATGACGATTAATACCTGAATTCTCGCAAAACCTTTTGAATTCTTCGGAAGTGAACTCTCCTCCTCGATCTGTTCTAAATGTCTTGATCACTACTCCTGTCTCCTTTTCTACTAGTGCTTTGAAATGCCTGAAGTTTTCAAATGCTTCGCTTTTCTCTTTAAGAAGAATTGACCACATGTACCTTGAATTATCATCCACGGGAACGAAAATATATCTATTCTTTCCAGCTGTTGGCGGTGTAAACGGCCCACATAGATCACCATAAACCAACTCCAGTCTTTCGTTCGCTCTATATGCCGTCGATGCTGGAAAGTTTCTTCTTGATTGCTTGCCTCACAAGCATGAGGTACAGAGCTCTTTCTCGACATCAAAGCATGGAACTCCGATCACCATCTCCTTCTTAAGTATAATTTTCATCGACTCCTTCCTGATGTGCCCGAGCTGGGCATGCCACATCGAGCCTTCACTTATTGTTTCAAGTTTTAAACATCGTCTTTCGACTATCTCCATATGTACCTTATATAGGCGGTTCGGCGATCTAAATGCTTTGGTGATCACGTTACAGTCTCTATCACACAAGGTAAGATAGTTATCACGCATCCTGACGTCACATCCTGTCTCTGTGGCCTGTCCTAGACTGATAATATTACTCTTCAAATCCGGTATGAAATAAACTCCATTCAATACCTTCTTTGATCCGCTTCTGCAAGCAAATAGTATTGAGCCTTTTCCCTTTATATCAACTCTTGAGTCATCTCCAAACCTTACTTTTCCAGTAATTGACTCATCAAGGGTGCTAAAGAAACTTCGATTTCCCGTCATATGGTTGCTTGCGCCATTATCCAGGTACCATATGTTTATGTTATCAGCTGCGGTTTCAAAGTCTTTGGGTTTAATTCTCTGCTCATTCAAGTGCACAACCTCGTTTAGCATAAGCTCTTTTGCCTCGTGAGTTTCATCAGCTTTGCTACTTTCTTGTGCTTCCAGGAGCTTTAGTAACCGATCCGGACAATTTGATGCGTAATGTCTCAGTTTATCACATCTGTAACACGTGATATTGCTTGCATCCTTCTCATAGAAACTTCTTCCGCCTCCTCTTCCTCTACCGCCGAATCTTCCACCTCTGCCTCTTCCATGGTAAGCTCCAGCATTGTAATAGTTCGGCTGGCTGGAAGACATGTTTGTAGCCTGTGTGTTTTGCGAGTTTGAGTTTGCATACATGAGAGTGTTTTGTTGATCTTGATCACCATCTTCGTCTTCTCTGGATATATGTTCTTCATATGTTTTAAGGCGACCAACAATGTCTTCAAACTGTGTTGTTTTGAGATCCAAGACTTGCTCCAGAGAAGCAACTATATGAATGTACCTTCTTCGTGAGAGACTCTTCAAGAATTTCTTCACCATCTTGGAGTTATCAATTATCTCGCCTAAGACTGCAGACTTGGAGGAGATTGCCGATAATTTGCCTACAAACTCATCTATGGTTTCCGATTCTTTCATCTTGATTCGATCGAATTCAGCCAATAATGTTTGGATTCTTGCCTCACGGACTCTTTCTCCTCCCATGTTACGAGCTTTAATGGCCTCCCATACCGCATACGCCGACGGAAATTCTCCTACCTCAAGGATGAGTGTCTCGGGAATAGACTAAAACAGCAAAGTTGTTGCCATGTCGTTTTTATCTGCATCGTTTATCTCCTTCTCAACTGCTTCCCAAACCTTATTCACCCTAAGGAGTACCTTCATTCTTATTGCCCATACTGTATAATTAGTTTTGTTTAGCATAGGGCATGTTATTGAAGGTGATCCTGTTTCTTTCGGTTTGTCAGGTGTAACAACGGTTGTTGTTACGTCACCCATCGTCGATAAGTTCTTCTCAGCTTCTCTGTTTTTATTTGAAAGAAAGAAAACAGAGAGTTTTTCGATTGTGTTTAAGCTTCTATGCGAGAAAGGTCTTTGTTAGGTTCAACAATTAAGCTCTAATACCAAATATTGAATCTAACAAAGAACTCAAAGACACCAAGTTTAGGAATAACTCTCCTTTATTTATAACTCAAAAGCTCTCAATAATGGTTTTGTATCTCTCGTTGTTCTCTATAACTCAGAGACAACATTTTTATATGGAATCCTAATTCCCCTAACTCTAATAATAAAACTCAAAAACTATATTCTAGATAACTCCTAGAATATCTTTACTAAATCATGTTTAGATAACTCCTAAACATTTCCAAAGCCAATTAGAATTCTAATAACTTAAACTTCAAGTAACTTCTTCGTTGTCTTGAGACTCAAGCTTACTCCAACATAAACATATGGAAAGCAAAAACACCACAAACCCAAGAAGTTGTTACAATTAAAAGGCATTAGGGAAAATACGGAAGTCCATGGTATCCTTGTATAAACCACGCGGTTGTGTTCTAAAACCTCGAATTGTCATAAGAATCACCTCAGTTATGTCAACACACCACCTTAGATTACCATCCTTCCTGAGAAATGAACGGACACATGCAATATCTTCTTCAAATTTTCCACAACACAACAGAAACGTTCCGCGAGACATATACGGGCATGCAGTATAGTCAATGGCAACTTCCCAAAGTAGTCTATTGGCAATTACGAGGGACCAAGTTGGACCAAAATCTGCAATCCTTCTACGAACAACTAGGTTTTGTTCTCAGCCTGAAAACATTTTAGGAAGAAGTTGCTGTATTCAGAGTCTTCATTGACTTGGCTTGAAACCACATTGAACTCTTCTATATTTACTTCGGCAGGTACTTCTTCTGAGTAGACAAGTCTCAATCCGTCAGGACCTGCCGCAGTAAAGGCACCTAGATAACGGAAACCATGCTTCCCAAGACGACGTACGATGTTAACAAGCAACAATTTCGGAATGTAAGGCATAACGTAGTAAATGGTAATGATTTAAGAAGAGGTTTGTTCCGGACTCGAAAGAGGCGAAGTGTATCTTGAAAGTAATGAGGTTTGTTGTTTGTAGGGATGATGACATATACAGAGAATCTGATACGTGCATATATGTCGGGTAAAAGCGGTGGTTGATTAGTTATGCGGTAGTAGTAAAAAAATTATAATTTATTTCATAAATATATTTATGTTTTCGAATAATGTACGCATGATTAAATTTATATATTGATGTTAAATATTTAAGTAACATACTACAATAATATATAATTCAGGTCCATGCATAGTACCATACGAATAAATACTTTTCTATTTTCATGAAATATACAATTACAGTTTTGATTTACTATTATTGATTCTTGTCATCGTAATTGTAACATATAATTAACTGAAGAACATATGTTTTCTGATAATTATTATTTAAACTAAATCAAATTGATTTGTTTGTATATATCATTTCGGCGTAAATACTATTCTTTAATCCAACAAATTATGTTAAACCTGAGGAGTTGTTGCTTTTTTTTTAACATCTGATTTTATTGGATCATAACCAAAGTAAAAAATTACATGGACAATAATCCACAAAACATACATCGTTTACAACATGAAATTGGAAAAGCTCAATACAATGCCTCCTAAACCATTCATAGGATCAAATGTTGCGCTAACTTTATCCATCTTCATACTTGGTCTTGTAAAATCTTGTTTTTGACTGTCATCTTTTGTGAACAATTGCCATTTAACTTTTAGAAGATCATTGGATGCGATCCATCGGTTACATCGCCATCCATCCATTGCACTCCCGCACCAGGAGATAACATATGTTGTTGTGACTATAGGCCATGGATTGAATAAACTCCCAGTTTGACTTAGTTTACGACTGCGTTCGTCGTCTTTGGTTCGACATGACTCTTTATTCAAATAATCATAGCATGGTGGCTTTCGTGACAGACGAAAACTCCACAACAAATCCCTTTGGATTTGCTTTGAGCATCGGAAAACCAACAAAACATGATGGCCACCGGAGATTTCACACTCAGAAACCGAGTGAATAAAGACACCATTCACCGATAACCGCATAGAAAGCAGTAACAAAGACACTATTATTGTGTGTGACGATGACCGAAAAACACGATCAATGGTGATCGGAAAACAGAAAGAAAAACACCATTTGGATTTAACTCAAATCGACCAAAAAGACAACACTAACGCTATCGTAGATTTATTTAAGAAGAAGAAATAATTGAACGATGACAAAGAAAGGAACAAATAACACATCAATCGCCAAAACCACTGAGAGTGATGAAGAAAAAACGATTTTAGAAATTCATTTTATGGACATATCAACATTATCATCCCTTTCAGTTTTTTTATTTAACATAATATAAAAAGGAATTACAAGTAAATAAGAAAAACTGAGAAATCCGACGGCCGAAGCCGCCGGAAACGTACGTAGAACGGCGAAGAAGAGAAGTTGCAGAATTTGTGTTTGAGAGCGAAGAGAAGAAATGAGGAGTCGTTGCTTATGCTACACAATTTACATCGTTTAAATAATATATTTTTCCAAAAATTGAACCATCACTCCGAAAATTTTATGGACCATTTTCTTTATGTTTTCAGATTTGTTATTCTAGTATACAGTTTCGATAATTTCTTTAAAACATGATTTAAGTTCGCGCATCTTCTTTATTTAATTTTTTTGCTCCAAATTATTATATTATTAAGCCAAAGAAATATCATGAGTTACAAGAGGATTAAGAAATTGTGGGCAATAATTATACAAAGACCAAGTTGTTTGTTCCTGAAGGCCTGTCTTAGCCAGACAGTGAGCACAAGAGTTAGCAGTCCGAGGAGCAAAGGTAATTCTCATTTCTTCGAACCTGTTCTTCCACTCGTTGATTGTGCGTACATAATGTTCAAGAATTAAGTTTGTTTGGTTACCCATGAGCACTCTATATATCTTTGAATTATATCCACTAAATTCCATCCGCCGATAACCCAATCCCCATGCAACTTGTATAGCCCATATCAATGTTGTACACTCCGCTTGTGGTACTATATAACGACATTGGTATTTACCCATTCTGCATTGTAGGACAGTGCCTACGCAGTCACGAGTAAGCCATCCAAGTGATGAAGTAGTTCGGCCCTCCATATATGTTGCATCATAGTTACACTTAACCCAGCCACTTCGTGGTCGAGCCCATTAGATAGGGCATCGATTTTCGGTAATTGGTTGACTTTAAAGCCCTCAAGTATCTTATTTCTGCTCCAGCCATTCATAGTGATAAGTCCAAATTCGTGTTACGATCTCAGACTCAGTGAGCACTCGTTTATTAAATAGTACCTCATTACGAGCTTTCCAGAGTCTCCAGAGCACATGTACAGCTAGTTCTTTTCGCTGGTTGTTGTTAGAGCCCATTAGAATTGCATGTATTTGGTCGACATCAGTTGGAGGGAGTACTAGGCCCACCGCGCCCCAAACTGCCATGGCATACGAGTAGAGAAAGAAGAGATGTTCAGTAGACTCAGGTAGCGAACAACATCTGATACATAACGGATCCACATGGATGTGCCATTGGTGTAGATTGTCTCTCGTGGGAAGGATATTTGAGCATATTTTCCACATAAAATGTTTTAGTTTCGGTTGAACATCCACTTGTCACAGCACTCGACTAATATCATGGTGAGCCGAAAGAGGTGCTTGTATGTTTTCCGGTTCTTCCTCTATAAGTTCTCGAAACAAGTACTCGGATTTTAGCGTATAGTGTCCATTGTTGGTAGAGGCCCAAAAGTAAGTATCAGTTGTCGACAATGGCAGAATATGAATCTGGTGTATAAGAGGATGATTCTCTTCCACCATATAACGGCCAAGAGCCTCCTCATCCCATTGCTTAAACTCTAAGTTAATCAATGCAATAACCTTTATATTGTGTTCCACATAAGGATATAGTCGCGCTGGTTGGGTAGGTCGTGTCGGGAGCAAATGGTCGGACCCAGCTTGCGTAGATTTTCCATCACCAATACGACGACAGGATCCCTTATGTAGAAGTTGACATCCGAATAGTAATGATCGCCATCGAAAGGGAGACCCATTTTGAGCAGTCGCATTCATCATCTCACCGTTCCTAAAGTACCGAGCTTTAAGTATCTTGAATATTAAACTTTGTAGACGTCTCATTATCTTCCAAGCTTGATTCGTCAAAAGAGCTTGATTAAAGGCATGAAGATCACGGAATCCCAATCCTCCACTTCGCTTAGATGTAGTGAGTTTGGGCCATGATACCCATGACGTCTTTCCTTTTTCCGGAGTAGATCCCCACCAGAATCAACTTAATATTCGATTTATATCATCACATATCTCCATTGGTAGCTGTAAACAGTTTATAGAATAAATAGGCATAGCCAAGACCAGACTTTTAATCAAGGTTTCCTTCCCAGCTAACGAGAGGAACCGGTTTTGCCACCCATTCAGCCGCTCCTCAACTTTGTCTTTTATATACTTAAATATCTCTATCTTATTCCGTCCAAACTGTTTAGGGAGTCCTAGGTACTTACCTTCACCGCCGCAATGAGGAATACGAAGTATTTGTTGAAGAGTACGTCTAGTAAGGTCATAAACTTTCGCTCCAAAGCTGATAGCTGATTTCTCTAAATTGATAACATGTCCTGAGAGTTGGCCGTACTTTTTGAAAATCGTCGCAAGAGTATGATTTTTTCGAACATCAGCTTGGACAAAAANCCCCCCCCCCCCCCCCCCGCTTAGCTGAATTCCTTTCAATCTGCCTTTTGTTGTAGCTTGGTTGAGTAAGCAGCTCAGTACATCAGAACAGAGGATAAATAAGTAAGGGCACATAGGATCACCCTGTCTAAGATCACGTTGTGGGGGCGAAGTTTCCATTTGGGCTCCCATTAATAAGAACCGAGAAAGAGACGCTGCGAACAATCCAAGAGATCTATTGTTCATTGAATCCTTTCTTTCGCACAACATTTTCGAGGAAATTCCACTCTAATTGATCATAGGCCTTGCTAATGTATGTCTTCACTGCAATATAATTATTAGAGAAAGGTTAACGAGACTTCAGCGCATAGAATATTTCATGAGCCAACAGAACATTGTCTGTAGTATATCTCCCCAGAATAAACGCAGCTTGGTTCTCAGACAAAAGAGTTTGTAAAACTTGTTTCATTCGTGATGCAATATGAATCAGAAGCAAAATCAAAGGACATAAGCTTAGTCATGAACCAATGAAGCCAAGGATCATGGCATGGTTTAATGGTTTTGCTAAGGAGCTAATTGGTATGATCCATGAGGTATTGGACCGAGAGAAGCATAAGGATTCAAGACAGATCGTGCTGGGCTTGAATATTCATAGAAAATCAGTCTTCAGAAATATCTTAGTCCACACGAAGAAAAGCCCATCAAGCCTAAACCTTATATGGTCGAATAATATATCAATCTGACAGAAATGCAAAAATCTACAACCATGCGAGAGGTTCCAACCAGATTGTTAATTACTCGATTGTTATGTTTTGATCTTTGGACTTAGTTTATTTTCTTATTTCTAGGGCCTAATTTTTACCCAATTTTAAAGGGGAGGTTGAAATCCCTTAGTTCCTTTTGGAATAAGGATTTTCGAAAACCCTTAGTAGTTTAGGGTATTTAAGCTTTGTTTTCACAGACTTTTAGATCAATCAAGAGTTTTAAGTTTTAATCTAAGTTTTCAATTTGTTTCTAAAGAAAGTGAATCTCTCTTCATCGTTGACCAAACTGAATTGCTAAAGAGTTAAGTCTCTAAGAGCTTCTTTGTTCTTGATCATCATAGAGTTAGTTCTCTAGATCTAGAATAGAACTATCCAATTCAATTCCAACGAAAAACAGATCCTAATTTTCGCAAACTTCTCTCTAAAATTCAGATCTGAAATTTCTGTTTCTTTGTTCAGAAGATCTTGGGTTGCATCAAGTGGTATCAGAGCAATTTGAACACAGAAACTTGAGTAATTTTCATTCTTCTTCTGCGAAATTTTTTCGGTTTTGGGGTTTAAATTTTTCGTTTCTTTTCTGTCTTTTTCTTAATTTTTGCAAGGCTTTAGATACAAGAACGGCTTATTTATTAAAAAAATCGACAAAAAAGGGAAACAAAGAAAAAAAAAGGAAAAGCCTAAAAAAAAATCTGAAAAAGATGAAGACAAATCTAGCTTCTTGTGGTAAAGGGTTGCAGCTGTAACTTCTGGTACAAGTTTCAAGCCTTTGTTGTTGAATTCTTTTCTCTCTATCTTTCTGAAATTGGGGGATTTTAAGAATTAATTCTAAGGCATGATTTTGTTTGTTCTTTGTTGAACATGAGATTAATGAAAAATCAGAACAAAAAACACAACAAAAAAAATCGAGAGAAACACTTGAGAGTTGTGAGGCTTTGGCTGTTAAGTCAAACATGTTTGCTTAAGTGATCTTCGCAGGAAAAGATGTCTGATCATGAGTCTGAAGCTGCTGTTTCTGTTAACATTAACAAATTTCAGATGAAGACATTAGTTTCAAAAATTGTTAAAAGGCTGCTAACTATCGACCTAACCAATTCTTCTATCATTGATCAAAGTGCGCAGAATTCGCAGGTTCAGAAGAATGCTAAGAGCAAGAGAATGAGCAGAATACCATCTTTCTATGGAAAATACGATCATGATATCTATTTGGAGTGGGAACATCAAGTGGAACTTGTCTTTGATGGCCGAAATTATTCAGAAGAAAAGAAGGTCAGATTGGCTACAACCGGGCTCTATGGTGATGCCCTTCAATGGTGGGAACAACTTTTAACTACCAAAATAAGGACAGGAGAAGCACAAGTTGCATCCTGGTTTAAGCTGAAACACTTCATAAAGAAACACTTCGTTTCTGAAAATTACAACAGAAAACAATCTAGACAGCCAAGGACGTATCTATTACCTAAGCAAAGATGTCCAATCAAACGTCTTTCCTCAGAAGTTGATAGTCCAAAGCGTTGTAACAAGCAGCAAAAGGAGGTAGAAGAACATGAATTTTCTCTTTTCTCTTCCCAAACTGATTTTATTTTCAGTAATGCTCGCGATAATCTAACTTGTTTTGAGCCGGAGAAACCTAGCAGTCTTGTTTCAGTGTCTCAGGTCGTGGAAGAAAATGCAGCAGAAGAAGAACAGACGAGTTCAACATAAGGTGGAGTGATGGAGCAGCTCAGCAGCTTGGAGCCGAGCACAATATCTAAGACTTTGATTCCCAATCTGCAAGAACATGAAATTTGTTTCCAGCAAACTCCAAAACAACAAACTCGAGGTAAGTATCTAGACTCCAAGAAACGAATAAAACCTAATTTGTTATCTTTAGGTGCAGAACAAACTGTTTTGAGGTCTACACTATGCAAAGAGTGGGAATACAATGAATCAACCTCGAATCCTTCCGAAGTTGTGATAAAACAAGCAGACCGAGTACGCTGCCTAGAAAACATATTTGATGTAGGAGCACTCCGAGGAGAATATCCCAGCAACCGAATGGAATTAGGCAACAAGATTAACTGTTCTGGAAACCTTACTCATCAGAGCATCATTTCCAACTGGTTTCATGATGACGACATCTCAGACCAAAAAGTTATGAATTTTTCAAACTGGTCGTATCTGACTGGTCGCGATCAGGACATATACGCGCTCCAGGGAGCACTCCGACCAAACCAGAGCGATTCAAGGGGTGAATCAAATTATTCCAGATTCTTAAGTCATCAAGGAATCACGTAGAAAAGGTTTGGGGGAAAAAAAAATTCTGAGCTGAAAGATATTGATCATACAAAACATGTCATTCTGCGCTTGCCTAGTTTCGAGACTTCCAGGTTTGAAACACTTCAATCCCACATATGGCGACCAGGTGAGTTCTCTACGATATTTGATCATGTATTTAAAGATTATTTTATCTTTGAATACACAGATATAAGTCACTTTTCTTTGTCAAAAGAGTCGAATGCATGTGTTAACAAAGTCGTGAAACGCTCAAGAAGAATCTACACGCAAGAGGAGGATGAGCGATTCAAGCCACCTGATTTGGACCAGGACGAGCATCAAGATGTCAACTACTTCATGCTGATCAAAGAAGAACCACCTGATTAAAATCTCAAGCCAGAATCAAGCAAGAACATTTTCGTAATAAGACTCTTACTCTATGATTATTTCGCATGTGTTATCTTGTTCTTTGTGTATGCAGATTCGATGAATGCATTGGAAATCATAAACATGGAAGATGACAACGCTTTTAAGCGTGATCTTCAAGTTAAGTACACAGTGAGTTCGATTTTTGATGTTGCTGACTTAATTCCATTCCATGCAGAAGATACAGATTTGAGGACAAATCCTTTTAAAGGAGGAGGGGATGATGCAATATGGA
>OVAN01001226.1:0-43434 GCA_900406275.1 Anastatica hierochuntica | reverse complement strand
CTAGCCTGATTTCCTGATTATGAGTTCTTTGGTGAAAAAGTTTCACGCCTACCTTGAATGAATGTAGAGAGTTATTAACATGGATGCTGAGCTTGCAGGTTCAGATTTANATAAGATCTATTTGGTTTTCAAACTTCTTTTCCCGTAGGCTTAGTCTTCATTTCCTTTACTTGAGGATAAGCAAAGATTCAAGTCTGGGGGATTTGATGTGTTAGTATTTTAATGGTTTTTATTACGGTTTTTACTCGAGAATTATGGTTTTTAGTATGTATTCG
The DNA here is from genome assembly GCA_900406275.1 of Anastatica hierochuntica. Classification (NCBI taxonomy): domain Eukaryota; kingdom Viridiplantae; phylum Streptophyta; class Magnoliopsida; order Brassicales; family Brassicaceae; genus Anastatica; species Anastatica hierochuntica. The sequence goes on along the minus strand of OVAN01001226.1, from coordinate 43,159 downwards.
GATATCTTTGGCGCAGATTTGTGTTCTTTAGTGTTTTTATAGGAATCGAGCTTGGACATGCGGAAAGATTGCATTTTGGACAAATTTCAAGCATCGAAGGAAGTTTTCTTGAAGGGTAAAATATCCAAACAAATGGAAAAAGATTGATCGATCCTTGTCTCAAGATCGATCGATCCCTGTCCCGTTTCTTGTACCGATTTTACGAAGAACCAAACCGAACTTATCTTAAAACAGATCTCATTACTAAAACCTAAAATCGTGTTTCCTGTATCATTATGCTATTTTTCTGAGTTTTTGAGAGCAGGAGAGAGATTTGTAACCTAAGGAGAAGAATCATCTTTCGTACTTCGAATCCGAGAAGAATTTTGAATCTTACTCTTTATTTATTGATCAATATAATGATGTCTCTCTTTGATTTGATTTGTTTTGTTTCTTTGATCATGAGTGAGTAGTTTATTCCTTGCGTTTAGGGTTCACACATAGGGATTCATGAATTGTTGACATAGAATTGTATGATTAAGGATTTAATCAATTGGATCTTCATCTAGGATTGTTCGTAATGCATGAAATTAAACTGATCACTTAGTTTCTGATCTTAGGTTGTTTCACATCTGGAAAGTGTTTGTATAAATGCCTGAAAGAATCTTAAATGAGCAATTCATCTTAAGCAAATGGAAGTTGATGTTTAAGTAAATTGTGAACCTATTAAACTTGTTTAGAATGCATGATTAGAATCCGAGAGTCAACGGAAGTTAGTCTCAAGGTTTTTAATACATAGAGAATTGATACTACGAAAGTAGATCAATTCTATATTAGTGTTTGAGTTCAAGAAGGTTTAAAACATGTTACCTAGTCAATAATTCGAGTCCTCAATGAAATTTTTCTCAGAGAATACCCAATGCCCAACTCTTCTTTGATTGATTTACAACCCCGTTGTTGCTTGCCTGCTTTCTTTGCTTTCTTAATTTCGATTTATTGCATCTCTTACAAGAAATCTTTTTCGCTTTAGCCCACTTTGATATGAAACTCTACGTGCTACCTTAGGTCTTTGTGGATTCGATCCCGAACCACTACAACGTACTTCTGTGCGCTTGTAGTGTTACCTCAGGCGAAAACCTGAGCTATCAAGAGGCATTCATGAACTTTCAAGCTTATGTCACTAACCACTTTAATTCAAATGTGAAGGTATTAAGGTCGGATAATGGGGTGAGTGTACAAGCAATGCATTCAAACAAGTTGTCCATAAACACCTCAACAAAATGGAGTTGCCGAGAGGAAGAATAGACACTTGATGAAAGTAGCTAGATCAATGATGTTTCACAACAACGTACCAAAGAGGTTTTGGGGAGATGCCACAGTGACAACTTGTTATCTCATCAACCGAACCCCTACCAAAATATTTCAAGACATCTCGTCATGTGAGGTACTAAACAAAATCAAGCCCTCTATTAACCACTTACGTGTTTTTGGTTGTGTATGTTTTGTTCTAGTTCTCGGAGAATTAAGGAACAAGGTAGAGGCTAAGAGCACCAAAGTTATGTTCCTTGGATATTCTACCACTCAAAGGGACTATAAATGCTATTATCCAGAAACTAGAAGGGTAATGGTGTCTAGAGATGTCAAGTTCATAGAGAACCAAAGGTCTTATGACAAGAAGAATTAGGAGGAGCTTAAGGACCTATCCCACACATCTAGCCGAGCAACTAGCCTTAGAATCCTAATGGAGAATCTTGGCATCAGCCATATTAAAGAAAAAGAAGTGGCTACTGCTCCCTTGGCACTTCAAGAACAATAACACCTTAATCATGAGGGGGGAAATGAAGATGAACCCGTGACACATACTCACGATGAAGAAGGAACTGAAACTAGTGCTTAAGAATGAGGTGAGTCCGAAATAAAAGTTCAAGAAGAAGGCTCATCATGTCATGATCAAGATGAAATTTAAGAAGACGAGCATGTTGAAGAGGTTCTACCCCTAAGGAAAAACACAAGGATAAGGAAACCGTCAAAGTGGGTAGAAACAAGGGTGTATTACAATTATGAGGTCGTGGCTCATCCCATTCAAGCTACTTGCTCTCTAGCCGTGTATCCTCAAGAGCATCAAGTCTTCATGACAAACTTGGATGAAGAATACATATATAAGACTTATGAAGAGGTCGAAGAACATAAGGTTTGGAGAGATGCTGTGAGCAATGAGCACAATGCCATGGAGGTGAATGAAACTTGGTTTGAATCCAAGCTACCCCAGGGAAAGAAATCCATTTCAAGAAAATGGGTCTCCACCATCAAGTACAAAAGTGATGGAACCATTTAAAGGGACAAGGCTAGACTAGTAGCAAGAGGATTCACTCAAGTATATGGAGAGGACTATATTGATACATTTGTACCCATGACCAAGCTTCACACCATTCGGATTGTGTTTTCACTTGCTACCACCTTAAAATGAGATTTATGGCAAATGAATGTCAAGAATGCATTCCTATAAGGAGAAGTAAAAGATGAAGTGTATATGCATCCTCCTCCAGGCCTAGAGCACATTGTCAAACTCGAAAATGTGTTACGGTTAAAGAAGGCTCTCTACGGACTCAAGCAATCACTAAAAGCATGGTACCGCAAGCTAAGAACCACACTCAATGGGAGAGGCTTTAGGAGATCCAAGGCGGACCAAAAACTATTCACCTTACCAAGTCCGAAGGGTATAGTGGTTGTGCTTGTGTATGTAGATGACTTAATTATCACCAGAAGCGACAAAGAAGATGTACAAGACACCAAGGTATATCTTAAATCCATCTTTGACATTAATGATTTGGGTGAGTTAACATACTTCTTAAGGATAAAACTATGCAGATCTAAAGAGTGGCCTTTTCTATCTCAAAGGAAGTAACACACTTGATTTGTTGAATGAGTTATGTACACTTGGAGGAAGAATAGCTAAGACTCCACTTGAAGATGGTTACAAAGCCTTGCATGAGGAAGAGTATGAAGACAAGTCATTTCAAGATGCTAAGCTTTATAGGAGAATGGTGGGAAAACTCATCTATCTTACCATTACAAGATCGGAAATTTGCTTTGTCATGAACCAAAGAAGGAAACACATGCAAGCACCAAGATACATCATTGGAACATGGTAGAGAGGATCATTAGCTACTTGAGCGGGACATTCGAACAAGGAATATGGATGAGAAGCAAAAAGAATACGGAGATTATTAGATATTGTTATGCGGATTGGAATGGTGATAGAAGTGATAGGAAGTCAACAACCGAATATTGTACATTCATTGGCGGCAATCTAGTTACTTGGAAGAGCAAGAAAAAAAAGTTTGTGTCATATTCAAGTGTTGAGGCCGAATATAGAGCAATGAGGAAGCTCACCAATGAGCTAGTTTGGATCAAGAATCTACTCACCTATTTAGGCATTGAGACATCATCTTCTATCTCAATGCATTGTGATAATCAAGCCGCTATCCACATAGCTTCAAACTCGATATTTCATGAGAGGAAAAAACACATTGAAGTTGATTGTCACAAGGTTAGACAAATAGTTGAACAAGGAATAATCTTGTCGTGCTACACTAGGAGAGAAGACCAGTTGGCGGACATATTCACCAAGACAACAAGCAAGAAGACTTGCGAGTCCATTCTAGACTTGGACTCACAACCATTCGAGAATGATCATCCTCTTAACCTTGAAGACTTTACTCTTTTTCCCTAAGTATGGTTTTATCCTATGAGGTTTCCTTACTTAGGTTTTTAATGAGGAAGTTCTTCTTGGTTCCAAGCTTGACCATAGTGAGGTCCTATAGTCAAGCTTGTGGGGGAGTATTGAGAATAGAGCAATCAAGTTCTACCAAGTTTTACCTTGTTCTTCATTCTGGGAAATACAAAGTTGGAGAAATCATATAAAGTCAGGTTGTTCAAGTCCGACCAAGTTTTCCCATTTCTTCTGTATGAAGAGTGGGAAACTTTTGATTTTGAATTTTGAATTTGCTTTGGAGATTGTATAGATCTATCTCCTTATTATTTTTATTATTTTCGTTTAGAGTAATGGTTCTACTACTTATATCATATACATTGGGGTAGTTGAATAAAATATTCAACGGTTGAAACCCTTGCAATAAGGTAGTTGAATTATTAAAAATGCTTATGTAGATTAAATTTTGTTGAATACTTTCAACTAGTTGAATGCAAAAAAGTGGACCAACACATGTTGAAATGAAAGTGGAGAAGGAGGTGAGAGAATGAACTTTTGAGATTTTTTTATCACTCAAATTATTGAAGCTCAATTATTTTGTATTAAACAGATTTTTAAAAAAATAATATTTATATCAAATTTCATAATTTTTTATGATCTATAAATAGAGACTAATTTTATTAAATTCGGATTCAGATAAAAACTGTCAGTTTTTATTATTATTAAAAGTTAAAACTAAAATGAATGTTAAATAATGAGGTGGAAGAGAGAGGAGATGATGTGGAGGGTGTTGAATTTATAAGCCATTGGACATAGTCTTATAAAGAACCATTGATGTTACAATAATATTAACAATGAATACAATATTCTTTCTTTGAAATTCTCTTTCTATTTCAAACTCTCTCTCTCTCTTCTTCAACAACGTTCTTAATGTTCTTCATGTTCTTCAATCTTCAGTACTAAATTATTTTAAAATCTAACAGTCAGGAGAAATCAACAAACTGAAAATTCTCTTCTTAGGCCACACACACTGCATTGTACTCACTGTGGCAGTCAAGGATATGAAAGTAAAACATGTTGACAGATTGTGGGAGTTCCTCGATTGGTGGCTTGATTATAATAAACCCGATTAATAGTCAGCTCGAGGAAGAGGTGGTCGCGGTGCATGTCGTGGACGAGGCTTGAGTTTGTCATTACAAGCTCCTAACTCAATCTTCACAGCTCATGCCACAAGCTCCAATCCATCGAATCTCTCTCCTTTTACTCCAGAGCAATGGCGAGCTTTGACAGATTTACTCTAACAGAAAAGTTCCGTCAACATCACATACAAGCTCTCTGGTAAGAAAAGTCTTGGTGATGTTATCATTAACATAGGAGCTTCCCATCATACGATAGGAAACTTCTCCTTGTTGATCGATGTTAAACCAATTCCACCGTGTATGGCTGGATTTGCGGATGGTAGTAAAATGTTTGCAACGAGCATGTGAACATTTTCGTTGTCTTCAAATATTTCACTGACAAACATGCTCTATGTCCCATCCTTGAATTACACTCTTCTTTCGGTCTCAAGAATTTTGATGAATACTAATTGGTTCACATTGTTTACCGACACTATATTTGTTTTACACGACCGTTTTACGAAGACTTTGATTGGAGCCGGTGAAGAGCGTTGTGGGGTTTATTATCCTACGGATTTGATCTCAGCAAAGTCTCGCAAAGTAGTTTGTAGTCCATATCTGATGTTGTGGCACTAACGTTTAGTCCATCCATCATTTTCAGTGCTTTTGGAATTTTCTTTTGTTTTGACTTCCTCTTGTATTGCCAACTCTTGTCCTTGTGACATTTGTTTTAGAGTCAAGCAAATTAGAGAAGCGTTTTCAGATAGTTTAAAGAAAACAACATATTGTTTTTCTTTGATTCATGTTGGTGTCTAAGGTCCGTACTGTGTCCCTTGTTCGTGTGGAGCCGTTTATTTCTTGACCATTGTTGATGGATTTTCCAGATCAGTATGGACTTATCTTTTGTTGAAGAAGTCGGAGGTCAAAACTGTGTTACAGAATTTTCTTCGGTACACTGAACAACAATTCGGAATTTCAGTTAAGATGGTTTGAAGTGATCGTGGAACTGAATTTATGTGCCTATCCACTTTCTTCCATGAGAATGTCATTATTCATCAAATATCTTGTGTAGGCACACTATAACAAAATGGTCGTGGGAATGCAAGCATCGCCACATTTTGAATGTTGCTCATGCACTTCTCTTGCAAGCAATTATGCCCATCAAATTTTGGGGAGAGGCTATTCTCACAGCCGCGTACCAGATAAATCGTACTCAATCGTCCATTCATAAGGGTCGTTCCCATTATGAGATTATACATGGAACAAAAATTGACTTTGACCAACTACAGCTGTTTGGATCTGCATTTTATACACATCATCTTCCGCGCAACAAGGTTAAGTTTGGTGAACGGAGTAGAACGTGTGTTTTCATCTGGTGAGTCTATGACATTGAAACAAATGAGTTTTTTGTTTCTCGTGATGTTTATTTTTTTGGGAGGATATTTTTCCCTTTGCGGCAACTCATATGAAAAGTACATCTCCTCCCGTTCCACTACCTGCTACTATGGCTTCTGATGAGGACTGACTCTTGTGTTCACAAGGAAATCCCACAGAAAGGGGGGAGTTCTTCTTTGCCTTCTCCTTTGCCATTACAAGAAGCCAACAACTCCTCTCCTCCGTCATTACAAGAAGCCAGCAGCTCCGCTCTGTCTTCTTCACACCATGTTTTCTAAACAGGGGGAGCTTTGATCTATCTTCCTCTCAACCAGAGCTTGTCCCGTCTACTCCAACTGTATATCTGACATCAAACACGTATGTGGGCACCAACTACTCTGTATATGTATTCGTCGTATCCTCCACTTGGTCGTGATTTTCGCGAGAAGACCAAATCTGTTAAGCTCAATGATTTTATTACTTACAATGCTTCTCATGTTAAAGACCCCAATCACGCTACTCCGGTCTCCTCATCACAGTCCTCCGCGGTCCAAGGTATTCCACTCTATCCTTCATCTGATTATGTCTCGGATGCCATATTTTCCCCAAAACATCGTGCATATCTATCTGCTATTACTGCGTTTGTTGAGCCTAAGCATTTTGAAGAAACAGTATGTAGTCCTCGTTGGAATAATGCCATGAAAACTAAAGTAGATGCGTTGGAAGTTATCCGAACATGGAGTATATGCGACTTGACACCAGGGAAGATCGCAATCGGCAGCCAATGAGTCTATAAGATAAAGTATAATGCAAATGGTATGATTGAAAGTTACAAAGCACATTTAGTAGTCCAAAGGAATAATCAAGTTGAAGGCAAAGACTATCATGAGACTTTTGCACCTGTGATCAAAATGTCTAATTTCCGGAAACTTGTCAAGCTTCTCTCTAGTAATAATTGGGAAACTCATCAAATGGACGTCCATAATGTCTTTCTCCATGGTGATGTTGAAGAAGAGGTCTATATGAAGCTCCCTCCTAGTTTTCGTCATTCCATCCGAGAAAAGTGTGTCATCAACATAAGTCACTTTATGGATTAAAGCAGGCTCCCCGATGTTGCTTCTCTAAGCTCTCTGACTCTTTGTTTCGATTTGGTTTTGTGCAGTCATATGAGGACTTTTCTTTCTTCTCGTATACATGTAATGGTATCGAGCTTCACGTCCTCGTTTATGTGGATGATTTGATTATATGTGGTAATCATATTTAGATGTTGGAAAAATTAAGGAGTATATTGGCAAAAGTATTTTATAAGGATCTAGCAAAAGTCAAGTAATTTCTTGGCACTGAAGTAAGCAGAGGGGCATAAGGAATTTATCTTTCCCAGGGAAAATATGCTCTAGATATAATCAAGGAGTGCAGACTTTTAGCTTCTAAACCATTGCAAAACCACTCGAGCAGAACCATAATCTCACTATGGCAAAAAGTCCAGTTCTTCAAGACGCGAAGCCATATCGCCGCCTCGTTGAACGACTTATATACTTGGCTAACAAAAAGCCAGAGTTGTGTTACTCAATTCACATGTTATCTAGTTTATGCAGGAGCCGAAAGAAGTACATTGGGACGTAGCTCTACGTGTAGTCCTTTATGTTAAAGGTGCTCTAGGGCAAGGCATTATGCCTTCTTCTTACAAGGACCTATCTCTCTCGGTGTACTGTGACTCTGACTGCGCAACATGTCCTCTTACTAGACGGTCCCTTAGTGCTTATGTTGTGTTTCTCGGTAACAGTATAATTACTTGGAAGACAAAGAAACAAGATATTGTCTTGCATGCTTCAGCTGAAGTAGACTATCGTTCCATGGCTGCTGCTCTGCAAGAGATCAAGTGGGTTCGTAAATTGCTAATGGAAATAGGGGTTGAGGTCAAGTCGCCATCAAGGTTTTATTGTGATAGCAAGATGGCCATTCATATAGCAGCAAACCCAGTTTTTCGTGAACGTACAAAATACATCGAGTCAGATTGCCATTCAGTTTGTGACACGGTTCGAGACGACATCATAGAGACAAGACACGTTGATACGAAGTTACAAATTGCAGACATAATGACCAAGGTATTGGCTCGACGTTAATGTTCATGTTGAGCCAGGGCCGGTTTAACAAGAGTAGTGGCCCTAATCGAAAATTATATATCAGTAGCCGTTTTCTAAATATATCATTTGAAATTTCAAGAATATCAATTGCATATACAATTTAAAACATGCTAAATATTTCTAAATAATATCTCTTTAGTGAATTGAATTTTGGTGGCCCTATATATATATAACTATTATCATAAGAATTTTTTTTGGTGGCCCTAAAATTGTTCTCAAAATATCAGTGACTCTAATCGGTCGCTTACCTGGCTTATGCTCAAGGTCGGCCCTGTGTTGAGCATTTTGAACCTCCATGCTCCAACTTGAGGGAGAGTGTTGGAGGATATTGATATAACTCCTTTATTAGTATAGAAATATATTTTGTGTGTCCATATCTTCCTATATTCTTGGGGATTATGACTTATCTACGGTTACAAGTAGGTCAAGTCTTATTGTATATATAAACTATTATGTTAAACATAAATAAACAAGTCTTTTTTTCCTGAGGAATCTATTCTCCATGCGTTTTTTGAGTGTCCTTCAGCGGTTCAGGTGTGGGCTTTGGTTCCTTCATTGCTACGGCCTGGTGTTTTCCCAACGGCTAGTGTTTATAGTAATTTGGCTTACTTGTTCTGGAGAGATGAGGATAAGGTATTAGATGCCCATGCGTCCTATCCATGGGTCCTGTGGGTTATCTGGAAGGCGCGAAATGAGAAACTTTTCCAGGGGATTACGAGAGAAGCTTCAGCTCTCATTAGCCGTGCTATATCTGAATGGCGTGCATGGGAAGCGTTTCGTGATCCGCCGCCCTCGTTGGGGACGCAGGACACGAGTACGCAAACTTTATGTTTGCGTAACATCTGTCTGGTTGATGGATCTTGGAAGATCTCGGATGTCCATAGTGGGATGGGTTGGGCCCTATTTGGGGGTGATGGAGAGTGCACTCTGATGGGTTCCCGCAATCAAGTTCGGAGATTGTCCTCCCTTCATGCCGAATTGGAGGCTCTGGTTTGGGCGATGCAGAGCATGGTGGTGCAGTCGGAGATTCAGGAGTTTGGCACTGACAACATGGATGTGTTTTGCATGATTGCGAAGCCCGATGACTAGCCAGCTTTTGCGACAGAGCTTCAAGAGTTTGACAGAGCGAGAAGGGGCTTTACGAGTTTCAAATTATCTTATATTCCACGGGTGTCTAATTCAAAGGCAGATTTTTTAGCTAGGTCAGCTAGACTATATTCTTCTATCTTTTCTTTTGTGGGTTGTTCTATTCCGGTGTGGCTTGCTGCACCACCTCAAGTTTTTTGAGTAATAGAAGAGCCATTTCGTGTAAAAAAATAAAATAAAAATAAACAAGTCATATTCAAACAAAAATCTTCATACAAATAGTTTACAAAACCAACTGTATATTGGTAACAAAAAAGTAATGAGATATAGCCTCTCTCATAGGTGGAAAACTAATTAGATTCTCGTTATACGAGTTTTAAGAGATCACTAGTCTTAATTGTGGTTATTTTCCATAAGAAAACTTGGAGGTTGACCATAGAGAATTTGGATAGAAACTGAATGTTTTAAATTGAGAGAGCTTATGTTGTTGTTACCAATTTGCAGAATTTGGTCTTTGAGTAATAGAAGAATATTTGCTATGCTCTTTATTCTCTGCGTACGTGGTTACCGCATGTCGCCAGGAAATAGGATATCTTTGGATATTATCAAAACAATTTTAGAATTGATGCCTTTCAGAGATATATTTAAAGCGGATTGGGTATGAGTTCCATTTGGTTCAGTTCTTTCGACTTCGGTTCTCAAAAATCGGAGTCATTCAGTTCTCAAAATATTTCGGTTAGGTTCCGTTCCGGTTTGTTTTGGGTTCGGTTCAGGTCCGACTCCAGTAGAACAAAGAAACCATTTGCATACTTGTTTATGGCTATTTTTGTATATTTCTAGTTATTACTTTTAGAGATATTTTCAGATTTTTCGGATTCAGATATTTCTAGATTCAAGTATTGTTGGATATTTTCCTTTTTCGGTTATCCGAAGTATTTCGTTTTGGTTCAGTTTGGTTTCAGTTTTTTTTGTTCCAAAAAAATTTGAACCATCGGGTATTTTCAAGTCTGCTTCGATTTCAGTTTGACTTTTTCGGTTTTTTCGATTTGATTCTTTGATTTCGATTAATATGCCAACCCCTACAAAGCATGGACCGGATGATGCTACATTTAACACAAGCCATGAATATTATGTGAGGATTATGCTTCCTAGAGAGAACTGGTTTTGAGGATAACTACGAATGGCTGGCTGACTTTGTAAGTATCATATTGTTGCTTTTACTGAAACTGTTTAACTTTCTAATTACTTATGGTCTACATATTTTGTACTACAACACAGGGCGTCTGCAAAGCTCATGATGCACATGAGATCCAATGCTGATTCGTCACCATATGCATCTTTTCAGACAATTTTTCTTGATTAATATTTTGTCAGCATATTGGCTAGGGACTTCAAGAACTACGACCCACAGATGTGGGAGCTTCCAGACTATTACAAGAACCTTTCAGTGGTCAATATCCAGAAGAATTCACTACTAACAAGCAGTGGCCAATATAGGTGGACCAATTGTTTTTGTGCCACTGATATACTCAAAGTTTTACCTCCAGAAATAATATAATGCTGCAAGTGCACATCGGTTGTGGTAGTATTTAGGGATCGAATTCACAAAGACCAAAAAATCACACTACGAGTTTATATGAATTAAATTAAGCTAAAGCGACAAGATGTTAAGTGTTTGGGTTTTGTAAGTCACGAAATTAATGACTAAATAAACTAAAACAGCATGTGATCAATGAAAAAATATGAATGGACAAAAGTATTGGGTACTGGAAAAATCTCAGGTTATCGAGGATCGATTAAAATATATACATAGAATGATAAATTCACTAGGTTTGTCCTAGAACATGAATCATGCAAGGATAATAAATCTACTATCATAGTATCAATTATTTATATCTAAAAAACCTAAACTATTCAACTCCCATGAGTAATCAAGTGAATAAACAAGCATAAAATTCATATTCGATAGTTCACAAAAACTTGGTAAAATCACTATCGTGAGTACCAACGTTTTGCGCTCAACCAGATTAGTCAATACAATTTAGTTAGATGGCCAATCAAGTAACAATCATCAAACAACAATCTAGATGAAGAAACCTAAGGATATCATCAAATCTAACAACCAAACAATCAATCCATGAATCCCCTTTGAAAACCCCTAAACCCAACAAGTACTCTACTCAAAACTCACCATAACAGAATGGGCGCATGATGAATAATAAGTGGAAGACGTCATAGATTAAGAATCAAGGGTTTAGAAAACTTAGCAATATCGATTACAAAGTGATATCTTCTCTTAGAATCTCTTAAAATCCAGATCTCATAGAAAACAAGTATGGCACTAGTTATGTGCCTCCTAAGATCTATTCTCTCTCTTAAAATATGTATTTATAGAGTTATGTCATAACAATCGATTTAGGTCATGTTTGGGGTCTAAACACGTTTTCACCGTTCGGGGCACTTTTTGTCCCAGACCGGTGATAAAATGTTCGTCACTTTGTGGGAAAGTGAATTGGCACCGGTTGGCATGATCCTTTTGCCCCAGACCGGTGGTAAGCTCCTTCCTGCACGCACCTCTTTTTCAGGCTACACGAAAAATTCTTCAGTAAATTAGGTGTATCTTTTGATCCACTAATCCAAATGCATTGAAACCAAACTCCATTTCTGTAGTAGACAAAGTTACCATCGACTGCAGAGTCGCCTTCCAGCTAACTAAAAAACCACCCAAAGCAAACACATAACCATTCATAGACCTTCCGCTTCCACATCTCTTGCATAATCAGAATCATAATAACCTATAACCAAGTTCAGATACTCGCCTCCATAGACAAGACCAACATCAGATGTACCTTTAAGGTACCTGATAATTCTCTTCACAGTTGCCCAATGTTCTCATCCTGGATTAGCCATAAACCTGCTAACATCACTAACAACATGTGCCAGATCTGGTCTTGTACAGACCATAATATACATCAAACTTCCTACAACGCTAGTATAAGGAACCTACGACATATACTCCTTATCTTCTTCAGACATATATATCAGCATACATGGTGAGATGTAAATTCGTTGCACAAGGAGTATCAATAGGTTTAGCAGAAAGCATACCGAAACTTGCCAGCACCTTCTAGATGTAGGCTTTCTACGATAATAAAACTTCTTCTTCTTCTTCCTATCTCTGAAGATCTCCATACCTAGAATCTTCCTCGCTGCACCCGAATCTTTCATTTCAAACTCATACTCAGTAGCTCATTCAGCTTCTGAACATCACACATCTTCTTCGCAGCTATCAACATGTCATATACATAAAGCAACAAGTAGATGTAAGAGTCATCCTCCACCTTACTCCTGTAAACACAGCAGTCATAAGGACTTCGTTCGAAATCCAAACTGACCATATAGTTGTCGAACTTCTTGTACCACTGTCTGGGAAACTGCTTAAGCCCATATAATGACTTCTTTAACTTGCAGACATAATCTTCTTTACCAGAGATCTAGAAACCATCCGCCTGAGTCATGTATATCTCCTCTTCTAACTCTCCATGTAGGAAAGCAGTCTTCATATCGAGTTGCTCTAACTCCAAGTCCTGACATGCTACTATTTTTAGCAACACTCTAATAGAAGTGTGTATGACCAAAGGTGAGAAAATCTCGTTACAGTCTATTCCTTCTCGTTGGCTGAAACTTCTAGCAACAACCTGAGCCTTATACTTAACTCCCTCTTCTGGTGATTGTCCATCCTTTATCTTTAACACCCACTTGCAAGTAACAACCTTTCTCCCCTATGGTAGTATGAAAATATCCCATTTATGATTCCTTTCATGAGACTCCATCTCGTCTCCCATTGCAGCAGGCCATTTCGCAGACATAGGACTCAAAATAGCCTCTTGATAAGTAGACGAGTAATAAGTATCTACATCTTTTGCAACCAACTATGCATAACCCACCATATCTTCAAAGTGATACGTCAATGGTGGTCTGACATCAACTCTCCTTGGTCTATCCTTAGAAATATTGCGCTTGAAAGACTCAACACGTTGATTTTCTGAAGAACTTGATTCCGGCTGGGAACACAGACACAAGATCGATCGATCGACCCTGATGGTGAATCGATCGATCTTGATGGTTAATCGATCGATCGCCTGCAAGACGAATTTTCTTGCGAAATCTTCTGCAACTCCAACTTCCTGTCATCTCCCTCTTCTTACAAATTGGACTCAGCTAAAACCCTAAATATAGAACTCTCATCAAAAACAACATTCCTGCTTAGTGTAACTCGTTTCTCAGAAGGAGACCAAATTCTGTATCCCTTGACATTGTCTACATAGCCCACAAACACTACCTTATTGGCTCTTGGTTGAAGCTTCCCTTCATTTACATGATAGTAAGTTGTGCATCTAAATACCCTTAGAATTCAATAATCAACAGATTTACCTGACTACACCTCATAAGGTATCTTACACTCGATGCCTGTATGTGGCCCTAGATTGATCAGATAGCAAGTTGTGTTAACTACTTCAACCAAAAATTTATTCTCTAAACTAGCATTAGAGAGCATGCACCTCACTCTCTCCAGCAATATCTGATTCATTCTCTTTACTACACCATTTTCCTGTGGTGTATTCTTGATTGTATAATGCCGAGCGCATCCATACAAAACTGATGAACTCTGACGAACAGAATTCCATACCATTATCAGTACGAAGCCTCTTGACCCTCTTCCCAGTTTGATTCTCCACTAACATGATCCAAGTCTTCCTTGAGTAATCATCAATCATCGACAAAAAGTATTTGTGGCCTCCCAAATATTTCACTCTAGATGGACTCCAACAATCATAATGGATGTAGTTAAGTGTATCATTTGTCCTATGAACAGTCTTAGGAAAACTCTTCTTGTGTAGCTTCCCAAACACACAGTGTTCGCATAACTCTAAGCTCTTAGTCTTATGACCACAGAGAAGATCTTTCTTCGACAAAATATGCATTCCCCTTTCGCCCATATGACCAAGCCTCATATGCCACAACTTAGTCATATCTTCCTCGCGAATATCTGGAGAAGCAACATTTGCTGAACCTGTAACAGTAGAACCTTCCAGCAAATACAGAGTACCTCGAATTAAACCTCTCAGAATCACATCTGAACCACTGAAGATATTCATAACTCCATCTCCACCTGTATATTAGAAACCTCTGATATCCAAAAGACTAACCGAGATCAAATTCTTCGCGATTGTGGAACATGCCTAACTTTAGTTAGTGTAAGATTGTACCATCATATGTCCTGAGCTTTACTGACCCAATACTAGCGATCTTGCAGACACGATCATATGCTAGCTTGATCTTGCCATCAGGTACCTCCTCATACTCTTAAAACCACTCCCTTCTTGGACACATATCATAGGACACCCTTTAATCTAGAACCCACACATCCTTAGGATGAGACTGTCCATGAACAACCAGAGCAATATCTTCATCTTCATACTTTGTTTCATTCTCTGCTACTACAGCAGAACCAGATTGCTTCTTCTTCTTAGGGCAATTAGACTTCCAATGCTCTTTCTCCTTGCAATAATTTCAAACATCATTCGGTTTCGGACCCCATGGATATGCATTCTTGTCTTTCAGCTTTTTCCTTTTTCCTTTTTCCAAAGTTCTTACCACCACTGACAAATAATCCAAAAGCCTGATTATTTGTACCAGAACTTGATGCTGAATGACGCAACTCTCTATTATTAAGAGTTGATCTGACTTCCTCCAGACTAACTGAATCCTTGCTTCCTAAGAATTATTGAACAAAGTTCTCAAAAGAATTAGGCAAGGACACCAACAAAATCAGCGCCGCATCCCCATCCTCCACCTTAACATCGATATTCTTCAGATCTAACAAGATGATGGACCAAAGATTGTTGTAATAGATTCACTTAGCAAGACGGTAATAGAGGTGTTAGTTCAAGTTCTTAGGCACAAATCTAAGACCAAATACATCACTAGTCTAATCCACTCTCGTGATAACAAGCCATTTCCATATTGATGCATTTACTCAACTCTCGTTTTTTGCAAATGATAAATAAATTAGGAATCATTAAGAGCAACTATACATAGTTACTAATAAACCTAGCAATCAATTCTCATTGGCCAATTTGAAATAACAAGAATTAAGTTCTCCTAGACAATTCATCGAACACCTCTCGGACGTGAAATACATACAAAGCAAGATCTTAGTTAGCTACTCTAAAATATAGCATTAAGCTCACCTAATCATTTGGAAACTTCTGATTAACCATCCATAACACTAATTTTATAATCCTAACTAAGTAAATATTAACCCCCTTTGGTCCATCAAATAGACAACTCACACATGCTTAGAGAAAAGAAAGATGAAGAAGAGAGAAGAAGCATAAACATAATAAAAAATTGGGTTTTTAATCATATATACAATAAAAAAAAAGAGAGATTCTTGATCTCAAAGATCAAGAGGAAAATCATTAAAAACTCTATTTAATCCAAGAAAATAATTGTAGAAGTCTTAGATACATGATTCTAGGTTTTAAAGGTATTTATAGGTGAAAGGAGAGTGATTTGGTTCGGGTGCTGCGCACTATCGACCTCATTCTACTGGCTATCGACCAGTGAGGTCGATAGTGGGTAGCATTGGTAGATTCTCTAGTTCTGCAAGCAACTATTGACCTCATGGTACTCACTATCGACATGGGAGGTCGATAGCTGGTAGCATGGGCAGCTTTTTGCATCTTCTTTGCTCTAATGCTTGCTCCTTTGCCTCCACCT
This sequence comes from Anastatica hierochuntica, assembly GCA_900406275.1. NCBI lineage: Eukaryota > Viridiplantae > Streptophyta > Magnoliopsida > Brassicales > Brassicaceae > Anastatica > Anastatica hierochuntica. Next base: position 26,960 of record OVAN01001226.1, on the reverse strand, counting down.
TATCCATGTGCAATTAGATCCTCTTTTCCTTGATTTTTGGCCACAATTTCATCCATAATCTATCCATAAAGCTCCTCGTTGAGTCTCTCCAAAGGTGCACCTACAAATGCAAGAAGATGTATGCAAATGCAACAAAATCCTAAACCTAGACTCATCTCCTAAAATACATGAATTCTAGTGATTAAATGCATTAATTACAGCATAAATGTGGTAAAAATATGACTAATATGAATCTAAAGATGCATGAAAATATATACACATCAACTCCTTTGGACTTTTCCTTTGCTTGTTCTCATGCAAACATCAAATATCAAACTCGGAAGTGAGGTTTAAAGATGGAAACTCAAAACCACAATAGAAAGAAATGCCATATTTCTCAATGTCCTAAAGAGAGGTATAATGGTGCAAAGATCATATAAGAATCCATGTACTTCTCTATGATCATCACAAAATCAACTCTTAGAATATAAGTTAAGCATCCATAAACCATTCTATTGTCAATTCTCTTTTACATTCAATTAAGCTTAGGCGTGAGTTCTTTACCTATGGGCAGTGAAGAAGTGTTTAAAATAGTGGTTTCACTCGATTTTTAGAGGTTTCTCTCAACAAGTAGTGCATGAAAATAGGAAAAATCAAGGTGGTAGGTGAACAATTTATGCTTACAAAGCTTATACTTCATCTAATTTTTCCCACCCAATACTTCCTAAAAACCTAGCACAACCTCGAAGTGTTTCCCTTCTTAGTACTAGAAACCATAAACCTTTCTAATCCTTGAAAACACTCTTTCTTTTCTTTTTCTTTGACAGCTAGAGATTCTTAGGCATATTTTCTTTCTAAGATTCTAACCTTCTTCTTGAATATTAAAGCCACATAATCTAATCATCTTTTTGATTCAAACTTTTCTTTTCTCTTTAGGTGTGGAATCCCTAGGATTTTCTTTAATTTCTAAGGCTAGAGCTAAAATCCTTTTCTTAACTATAGTGTCTTTTTCACTTCTTTCTTTTTCTCATTTTCGATTTTTTCTTTCTTTTGTTCTTTTTACACACAAAAACTAGGATCTTATACACATTAGGAACATCTATTTTCCAAAATATACGCTAACCATTCCCAAGACTCAAATGAACCAAAAACCACTAAAGATTTCCCCTCCTAAGAATCTAGATAACCTTAAAAGAGGTTGACTTTAAGGAAGTATCCCCTTTTTCGTTCAACTTCAATTCACTCGGGATTTTGCCCGTGTGTGCACTTTTCAAAAGAGGCCTCGTAAACGAATAAAAAAGAGGTTTGAAGGAAAGGTTTAAGGATTTTTCAAGGGAGTGGTCACTACTTTAAATATGAGAGTAGCCACTTGAGCTAAGAAAGGATGGTGAAATAGGTCGAACATAACTCGTGTTAGTGTTTTACCATGGTCAAGTATGACAAAGCCTATAAGAAATATTCTAAAATTCAATCATGTTCTTCTTAGATGAGAATTAGCTCAAGAGATAGTCTACTTCAACATTCACAAAGACCTTCAAGAGGTTAATTCCAAGCATAGATTTTCCAAAAACTTAAAGTGGTCTATGCAACATTGTACTTCTAATGAGGGCATTGAACATTACGCAAATCTAACTATCTACAAGACATTCTCATCATTGTCCCTATGCAAATGCAATCCTATATGAATATAACCATCTAGTTTTATACAAATGAATGTAAACTTCATGAAATGCTTTGAATACTAATTGAAATTCTTTTTGTTTTTTCGAAAATTTTAAATTTTTTTCACAAAACTTAGCTAGTCACAATGCATGACTCAAATGCGATTAAAATAAAACCTCGAAATTAAAAATTATCATTCGTACTTAGCCCCTCCCCAAACTTAAACTTCACCATTCCTATGAATCCTAAGCCGTGAGATTGACTTTTAAAAACAAATGAAACAAAAAATTCAAGTAAAAATATGAAACATTATTTACAATGGTTGTAGGTGGTACCTACCTTTTCTAATGTGAGCTTGGTTTGGTGGAATCTCCTCTCTTCCTTGTGTGCATGTAGGTCTTGTAGGTGGGGTTATAAGTCCCTTTTTCTTTTAAGGGCGCCAAGGAAGTGAGGACTTCTATAGAAATCAGTGTGTTAGCTTCGGTTTCACTCCCTTCCGTTTCTCCACTTCCCATTTCTTCTAGTTAGAGTTGGCGATGCATCTCAACCAATTGCCTCTTCAATTCTTCAATTTCTCGACTCACTCTTTCCTCCAATGGTCTTCTTTCTTCTTGAAGATCCTTGAAGAGTTTCTTTTTACTTTTGGTCTTGGGAACGAATTGGAGCGTGTCTGTGACGTTGATTGTCTCTCCCCCCCATTTGGCCTCTCTTCTACTCGGACCATTCTTGTCTCTTTCGATTCTTCCTTCTCGTAAACTTTTCCCGAATGCACGAAAATGACATTATCCAAGGAACCAATGTTTGTTATGTCATCACAAACACCCTTTTTCCGGTCTTGAAGTGGTTGAAGAGATACTCAATTTCCTTTGTCTCATTATTCACACACACAAAGCACAAATAAACAAGGTGGTGAAGAATCATGTGGTCTACTTCTTTCAGAATTCTCTTGCCTAAACGGACTTGAGCTTGCTTAAAGATTGGTGTTAGGAATCCTCCAAAGTAGACAATTGGTTTTTTTGTTGTCCTAACCCGTTTTCCTTGGAAAGACATCATATGTCTTAGGAAAGAACCGAAATGCTGATGTCTTTTCCGAAATCATCGTCTTCCGTATATTCTTTCCAATCTATCAAGTCGTCCTTGAGTCCTTGGAAAATAAGGAATACCTCATTCTTTGTAGCTCCTCCATTTTTGGCTCTTGCAAAAATTGTGTTTGCCAAGAGTCTTTGTGTGTACATCAATACCAAATTCCTTATTTTTGAAGACTTGAGCCTCATATTAGTAAACGGTTCATCGGTTATCATGTCCCAAAATTCATTAATTCCTTTCCAGTAGGGGGAAGTAGCTCCATCCATCGCGGGTAGTCCATAGGTTTTGCATACCTCGTAGATGCTCATTGAGTACTCTTTGTCTCTTATCTTAAAGTTGAGGTATCACCATCTAGCTCTTGGTCGGTATGGAGAATGATACACAATGTTCATGGTGGTCATAAATTCCTTCACTTTGTCTTCTTAAGTTGGCTCATCAATTACTGTCAGGCACTTATGGTACATGTTCTCTAGGTGATAACTTACTTCCTCATAAATCCTAATCTTCTCCAATATCCCCTTAAATAAGAACTTTGTAGGTGCGATAGTGACCCTCTCGAACTGTTTTATTTCTTCCTTTTCTTTTTCACTCCAATCTGCATCCTTCATTTCCAATGGAGGAGGTGGTGGAGCTATTACTATCGGAGCTCTTACGAATGGTCTTCTCTTATTTGGAGTCTTGTTTGGCATGGAAGCTCGCTTGGAAGTAGTGACCCTTCTAGAAGTGGAAGCGTTGTTGCTTTTGTTCCGCTTCTCGTATTTGGTGGAATTTTGATTGATACTCTCCTTGATACCTATATTTGAAAAATCATGTAAGTCCCAAGAAATTAAATGAGTGTAATAACTTGAATCCATGAAGGTTCTAATGTTCAAAATCATTCCCAAAGTGTCATGAAAGATCATATTCACAAAGGAAGTAATTTAAAGCACTAAAAATTCAAAGAATTAGAAACTTCAAAAAAAACAAAACAAATTCTCTAAATCCGTCACCAATCCAAAACCACATATTAAAATGGTCATAACTTTGTTTTTACTCAATAGAATTGCAAAATTTTTGTTGGAAACTTCATATCTATCCATAGGCTATCATTTAGGATCATTAAATCATCAAATTCCCAAATGTTTTCAAAAATTTCACCTCCCGTTCTCAAGAACATCAAGAACACCATTTTTTAAGTTTTTGCAATTAAGCTCTAATCTCTTAAACTAAGTCTTGAATCAAAATTCCCAAGCATTTTCTAAGCCATTCTAACCATTACCAAAATAAAATTTAAGCTAGTAACTTCCTAAATCAAGATCTTGAATTTTCAAGAAAGCTCTCTCTTTTCATGGAGATTTTGAGTTTTAGAGAATATACCTTGGTTTGGAGAGGAAGAGATGCTATAAAATCTTCTAGACAAAGCTTAGATGTTGCAAAACAATTTTCGAAAATGGGAGGGATATTTTTATTTTTAAGCTTTGACAAGAGAGAGTTGAGTTCTTAAAGTGAGAGAATGTTGAAGATAAAGAAAGAGCTCTTATTTTATTATTTTTTTATTGAAATAAATGTGGTGAAAATATAATAGTTTAAAGAAAATGACTTCCATTTCGATTTTGTTGCTCACTATCAACGAAAGGCTCTAAAAATGGTCGATAGTTGCATCAAATTGCTCTGGTAATTTCTTCGATTCCGCTTCCGTCTATCTTCATTCACCTACAAATCAAAACCATCAAAAATGTATCAAGAAATCTAATCAACGGAAACTTAAGATTAAAAATTTAAAAGAAAATTCTTTATGTAACAGAATGATTTTTTTTGGAATGCCTCTCAAGTGCGCTTATTTATAATCATTATCTTGACTTCGTAGTGGTTTAAGGTGATGGGGCGTCTAGAAGAAGGAGGTGGCTCGCTTCTTTTATCATTGTGTCGGCAAGGTACGACATGCATCTTTGTCCATTACCCGTGAATTCTTCTCCACGATTCTTCTTAGTGTGATTGAGTCATAAGGCATGACCTCTTCTATTTCAAACGGACCGACCACTTGGATTTCAATTTCCCAAGAAAGAGCTTGTATCAAGAGGTGAACAACAAGACTTTATCTCCTTTCTTGAATTCCTTATTAAGAATCTTCTTTTCATGGAAGGCTTTTATCTTCTCCTTGTATATCTTGGAGCTTTCATACGCGTTTTGCCTCGAGTTCTCAAGCTCCTCTAGTTGTATCAATCTATTTCCTGAAGCTTCTTCAAAATTTATATTTAGCTTTTTTTGTTTTCCAAAGTGCTTTGTGCTCAAGCTCAAGAGGTAGGTGACAAGACTTTCCATAAATCAAGTTGAAAGGCGTTGTCCCAATTGGTGTCTTGAATGTCGTTCTAAAAGTCCATAGTGCTTCACCAAGCTTTGTAGACTAATCTTTCATATTCATTCCAACTGTTTTCTCTAGTATCTCTTTGATTGGTCGGTTAGATACTTCTACTTGTCCTGAAGTTTGTGGGTGATAAAGTGTTGCCACTTTGTGTTTCACTCCATTGTTCTTCAAAAGCTTCTCAAAAACCTTGTTGATGAAGTGACTTCCACCATCACTTATCACTATTCTCGGGGTCTAAAACTATGGAAAAATGATTATCTTGAATAGCTTGACAATCACCTTTGCATCGTTTGTTGGACTTCCGATAGCTTCTATCCATTTTTAGATATAATCAACCGCAACCAAGATATAAAGATTCCCATTCGATTTAGGTAAGGGTACCATGAATTCTATCCCCCATACATCAAAATCTCGATTACAAGTATAAGTTTTAGAGACATCTTGTTCCTTTTGGTTATACCTCCTCTTCTTTGGTATGCATTGTACTTGGAGACTACTTAATGTGCATCCTTAAACATAGAGGGGTACCAAAAACTTGATTGTAAAGCCTTTTAGACCCTCTTGAAAGTGGCAAAGTGTCCTCCATAGTTAGCATTATGACACTTGAATATGATTTCCTTAGCTTCCTCCTCCGGCACACATCTTTTATAAAGTTGATCCTTACATTGCTTATGGAGAAAATGATTATCCCAATAGTATGATTTAAGATCATGATAAAACTTCTTCTTCCCGTAGGTTCCCATATGTGGTGGTTCTCTCCCACTTATAAAGTAGTTAACAAATCCGGCATACCAAGGAATTATAGTTAAAACCGCACTCACATAAGTATCCTCCCATTGATCTAGACTTCCATCTACTAGGAAGAATGTCTCCACCGAATTCAGTTTCTCTTCCAGGAGTGAGTCATTGATGGGAAGTCCATCTTCAATATTCATTTTTGATAAATGATCTGCTACACCATTCTCAATCCCTTTCTTGTCCTTGATCTCAAAGTCAGATTCTTATAGGATGAGTATCCATCTTAGAAACTTTGGCTTTGCATCCTTTTTAGCTAGTAAGTGCCTTAGAACTACATGACACGTGTATAATATAACCTTCTATCCAACTATATATGAACAGAACTTCTCAAAGGCAAAACTACGGTAAGGAGTTCCTTCTCCATTGTGGCATACTTTGTTTGAGTTTCATCCAACCTCTTGCTTGCATAATAAATCCCATGAAGTTTCTTGTCCTTTCTTTGTTCTAAGACTGCTCCAACCGCAAAATCAATAGCATCGTACATGATTTCAAAAGGCAAATCCCAATTTGGAGTTTGGATTATTGGAGCCGTTACCAAGTCTTCCTTGATCCTCTTGAATGCTTTCATACACGCTTCATCGAATACAAAAGCTACTTCCTTATACGAATTCTTATTAAGGGTCTAGCTATTTGAGAGAAATCTCTGATGAATCTGTTATAGAAGTCTATATGGCCTAAGAAACTTTGGATAAGAAACTTCGAATCCCTTTAGCCGTTTGTGGTGGCTCCAAGTGCATCATCACCTCTATCTTTTCCTTGTCCACTTCAATCTCGTTATTGAAGATCTTGTGTCCATGGACTATCCCTTCTTGAATCATAAAGTAACATTTTTCCCAATTGAGCATTAGGTTCGCATCCTCATATTTTTTCAATACCCTACACAAGTTAGAAAGACATCTACCAAAGAAGTCTCCATAGACGAAGATATCGTCCATGAAGACCTCCATACAATCCTAAATCATGCCATCAAATATAGATACAATATTTCTTTGAAAATTAGTCGGTGCATTGCACAAGCCAAAGGTCATTCTCCTATAAGCATATGAACCATAAGGGCATGTAAAAGTTATCTTTTTTTTTATCTTGAGGGTGGATAGGGATTTGAAAGATTCCCGAGTATCCATCAAGAAAGAAATAGAATGAATGATTAGGTATCTCTCTAACATTTGATCAATAAATGGCAATGAAAAATTATCCTTTCTAGTTGGTGCATTTAACTTTCGCTAATCAGTGCACATTCTATGACCCGTAATGGTCTTAGTGGGTATTAATTCATTCTCATCATTCTTTATTAGGTTACTCCTCCTTTCTTTGGAAATACATGGACCAGAGATATCTAAGTACTATCGAAGATATGAAAGATAATCCCCGAGTCTAGTAGTTTCAAGATTTCTTTCTTTAGTACCTCTTTTAAATTCAGGTTAAGATTTCTTTGAGGTTTAATAGATGACTTAGACTCATCCTCTAGAAGAATTCTATGCATGTGAAGCCATGGTGAGAAACCCTTAATATTCCGGAACTTTCTTAGTTCTTTTAATAGCAATTTCGTTTCATTTTCATCTAGGTTATCATTAACGATCACGAGATAAGTAGGGTTAGGACCGAGAAACGCGTACCTTAGCCCTTTTAAAAGTGGTTTCAATTCCACATTAGCTGCCATAAGCTCACTTCAATTGAAGTCTTCCTTGTCCGCACCCTTATCTTCCTTTGGACTTGTTTTTTTCCCTCATAGCTCCACTGCTAGCACTTCACCCGTTTCCACCGGTTAAGCATCAAGAAATCTTTGATATTATGTGGCTTCATTTGAAAAGATGGCCTTTGGCCCTTTGCTATAGACTAAGGATACATTTAAGAAATCTTCCATATATAGCTCTTCCAATATTTCGGCGAAATCATCATCTTGAAATTCAATAGAGAACGCGGTTCCATTAATGGTAAGTTTTTTCATAACATCACTGATGTTGAAATTGAGTATCAAATATACAAGATTAAGATCTATCTTCCCTCTCCTAACATCAATGATGGCTCCCGCGATCATTAGGAATGGCGTCCAAACAATGATGGGGTTTAAAGGTTTTTCATCCATTTCCAAGACCATAAAGTCTGTTGGGACTTCAAAATTGCTAACTAATGGCAAATCTTCAACGATATCGTGTGGATACTAGATAGATATATCCCCCAATATCAATTGAATCCTCGTTGCCTTAAATTTTATGTAGGCGAGATTTCTAGAAACCGTCAAAGGCATGAGGCTTACACTGGCTCCCAAATCAACCAAACACTTTGAAAAGGTCATATGCTTCAATGCACGACGCAAACTGAAACTTCCTGAATCACCTCTCGTCAAAGGAAGCTTGTTTTGAATTATTGCATTACATTCATGAGACTATCTTCTTCCTTTTTGTTATGATTTCCTTTAGCACCTTGTTCACTATCAGATTTTCTTGACACCACTTCATAAATGGTATGGTTTCCGCGAGTCCTCTCATATGATCCATTATCGTTTTATACTTAGCCTCGAGGATTTGTTTCTTAAACCTTTCAGAAAGGGTAGATTCAACTAATCAATTGGGATTTTGATGTCGGTAGACCTATTGTCCTTGTTGTTCTTTTGATGTGGAGTAGGCTTACTTGTGCTCCCTTCTTCTTTAATTTTAGGTGCCTCTTAAGGTAGTTCTTCAGGTGCCTCTTCTTCTTTGGATCCCTCTTCTATCTCATCTCTCTCTTCTTATTATAGCAGTATTGTATCGTTTTTGATTTTCTATAGCACTATTTCATTCTTTTTAGGCTCACACTCTTGAGTTCTTGGAAGTTGTTGTCTACCGCTTCTCAAAGTCACGACATTACACAACTCTTTTGGGTCATTCACTCATTTTTCGGGTAGATTTCCTTTTTGGAGCTCAAACTTAGAAGCTTGCTCCGCTATTAGATGCTCCATATCCTTCACATAATTGGCAAGATTATCATACTTCTTGGTCAACTTTATGTAGTTATCATGATTTTTGTGGTTGGCATAATCAAGTTTATCGTTTATTTCCTTCCTTATGTCTTGGTGTCCAACCATGAGTGCTTTCAATGTGGAATGAACTTCATCTTCCTTCGTGCTTGGGGTGTCCTAGGAGTAGTTGAAGTTGTTGGAGTGTTCTCCTAGACTTGTTCTAGGTGATAAGCTATGGGAATAACTCCCATGATAGCTCTCTTGAACAAAGTTGATATCTTCTTGTTGGTTGAAGAAAGTTTCATTGATCTCCACCTTCTTCTTTGGGATAGGCACCACCTTTGCAATTAGATCAATATTAGTGTTCATTTTTTCAAGGCACTTGTCCTCAATTCTTAGTTGAAATCCAAAGTTTTCTTCTAAATCATAGCTTTTAGCCAAGGTTTCAACTAATCTTTCTCCTTAGGCGGTAGATAGGCTTGCAAAATTTTTGTTACTAGCCGTGTTCATGGCAAGTCGAAAATGTTGATGGACTCCTCTATGGAAAATCCTAAGTAAACTTCCTTGAGTGAAGCCATGGTGAGGGAAATTTACTTACCGATTGTACCTTTTCCAAGCTTCCCCAAGTTTTTCTTCTATCCTTTGCTCAAAGTTCGTAATGCTATTCCAGAAGTTTGTAATCCTCTTATGCGAATAGAACTTGCCAAGGAATCTCTTTTTGCATTCATCCAAGTGGTTATTGAAGAACTAATCACGGTCTTCTCCCATTATGAAGTTTTATCTCCTAATAAAAATGAGAAAAGGGATAGCTTCTCATAATCTCCGAGGATTCCTTGCATTTTTGTCATATCGCATAAAATCTCAAAGTTATCAATGTGATCTATAGGGTTCGCCATGTCCAAACCAAAGAACTTAGCATTGTGGATCATGTTAATGAGGCTCGACTTTATATTGTGATGAGGTAAATTGAGTGAAAGAGCTCTTATACACATCTTCGTTTTGCTTGTAATTTTGTGTGTCAAAGCCACCTATAGTCTCTTGATACTCTTCTTGTTCATTCATATCTCTTTTATGTTGTTGATTCATTACCTCGAAACAAAGCAACAAAAACAAAGACAAAGAGAAAAGTTAAATACTCAAAAATAAAATGTTAGTCTCAAACAAAACGAAATCGCAAAGAAAATTTATAACTAGTAATTGTGCTCCCCGACAAAGGCGCCAAAACTTTGTTGACACGATTTTTTGTCGCACAAAAGCTTTAAATTAGTAAGCCCTTTGTTCCTAACAACCTCAGAATCTCGCAAGTGCACCAGTATGTTGATGTAGTACTTAGGGGCCAAACCCAAAGGAACAACTTACCTAACTAGATAGAATTAAACATGGGTAATACATGTTTAAAGTCTAATCTAAGAAAATAAGAAAGGTTGGGGTTGTTTTTGAATTTTCTTAAGATTCTAGAAATGAAAACTAAGCAAAGAAATGAACAACTTAAACAAAAGCGATAAACTTAAATAAAGAAAGCAAACATAAGTTTCAAGATGCAAAATTGAAAATGACAATGAACTAAGATGATGGACCTAGAGTAATTGTAATAGATTCTCTTAGCAAGACGCTAATTGAGGTATTAGTTCAAGTTTTTGAGCACAAATCTAAGATCAAATACATCACAAGCCTAATCCACTCTCGTGACAATAAGACATTTCCATATTGATACATTTACTAAACTCTCGCTTTTTTTTTTAAATGATAAATTAATTAGGAATCATTAAGAGAAAGTCCATATAGTCACTAATCAACCTAGCAATCAATTCTCACTTGTCAACTTAAAATAGCAACAATTAAGTTCTCCTAGACATTTCATTGAACACCTCTCATGCCTGAAATACATACAAATCTATATCCTAGTTAGATACTCTAAAATCTAAGGTTAAGCTCACCTAATCCTTTGGAAACTTAGAATTAACCATCCCTAACACCAATTTTACAATCCTAACTAATTAAATCTCAACCCCCTTTGGTCCATCAAAGAGACTACTCACACATGGTTAAAGAAAAGAAAGATGAAGAAGAGAGAAGAAACATAAACATAATAAGAGGTTGGATTTTTAATCATAGATACAATCTAAAAGAAAGACTCTTGATCTCAAAGATCAAGAGAAAAATCATTAAAAACTCCAAGAAAGCAGTTGTAGAAGTCTTAGATACATGATTCTAGGTTTTAAAGGAATTTAGAGGTGTAAGGAGAGTGATATGGCTCGGGTGCTGCTCACTATCGACCTCATCCTATTGGCTATCGACCAATGATGTCGATAGTGGGTAGCATTGGTAGATTCTCTGCTTTTGCAAGCAGCTATCAACCTCATGTTATTCACTATCGACCTGGGAGGTCGATAGCTAGTATCATGGACAACTTTTTGTCACTTTTTTGCTTTAATGCTTGCTCCTTTGCCTCCCCCTTCTCCATGTGCAATTAGCTCATCTTTCTCTTGATTTTTTACCACAATTTCATCCATAATCCATCCATAAAGCTCCTCGTTGAGCCTCTCCAATAGTGCCCTACAAATGCAAGAAGATGTCTGCAAATGCAACAAAATCCTAAACCTAGACTCAACTCCTAAAATACATGAATCCTAGTGATTAAATACATTAATTATAACCTAAGTGTGGTAATAACATGACAAAAATGAACCTAAAGAGGCATGAAAATATATGCACATCATGTCCAATCCAAGTCCTTATGGATTTGATACCAGAAGTACAATAACTACGCTATGCTCTTGCAGCTTTGGTGTCATTTTGGGTGAAAATTTAACACACATTAAGATTTTTGGCGTCATTGCAGAAGAATCGATTGGTTACCTACCAATTTTTACATTGATTTTAGCGTAGAACATTTTTATTTTAAACTTTTTTAATTTTCTTTACAGGTTATATGCGAAGGAGATCTCAATTACAAGACTCATTAACAACCAGTCTACCCATTGATCTAATAGAACATGATGAGCTACTATGGAGAACCAAACAAGAATTCTCCTCACAGACAGCAACTTCTCGTGGATGATCCTATTACCCTCGTTGAAGGCACTGATGGCAATGTACTTGTCATCGCTCTGCTACTCCTCCTCAACCTCAATCAAACCTCGACGATGTTGTTGGAATTTATGGAGTCCATTTCAATGCACAAGGACTTCTTGGTGCTATTCCAAATTTGGAAAATCAACCCGGATGAGGAAATAAACCCATTCGAATGGATAATAAACAACAAATTCCAGCTATTAATTTAGTGGGATTACAACACTCCTACAACTAATTTAAGTCTTACTGCAACAATGTTTACCTCAAAATCCGTCACCTCAATGGCGAGCTCAACAAAAACTGCATCTTCGACCTCAAACATCAGAGACATCGATTCTTCCAATGCTTTCTTCTTAAATAAGTATCTAATCTGTCGTCCACAACCTCAAAGCAATGACTTTGCGATAAACCTCAAATCATAGCCTTGGTGAAGCAAAACCAATTCCACGGACTGCCCACCGAGTATCCTCTTGATCATATTGAGACCTTTGAAGAGATATGTAGCACTACACACACTAATGGATTTCCACCACAATACTTCAACTTCAAGCTCTTTACACTCTCATTGAATAATATAGCTCTAAGATGGATGAAGTCGTTGCTCCCTCAGTCCATCATCAGATGAGACGAATACAAATATCACTACAGGAAAAAGTGCTTTTCTTTGCGTCGGAACAACGCTATATAATGATACCATAACGTTATATAAAACACTGCATCTGGGCCCGTCATAATAGGTCACTTTCGTATAAAATAGACGTAATTTTTACGCAATTAAATATTTTTAATAGCGTATTATTTTTGTTATTAGTGATATTATTAATAGCGCTTTAAAATTTTTATTTTTATTATTGCTATAGTATTTACGTAAATGTAACTGTTTTCTTTTATTATTACTATAACATTTATATAAACGTAATTGTTTTGTTTTATTATTATGTTTTGTTTTATACAAATTTTGATTAGATACTGTTATGATTCTTGGTTTTGTATATGTTATACTGAATATCATAACACTTTATTATATTTTCTCAAAGTTGGAAACATAAGTTTTGCCTATAAAAACACTAACATATTGAGTTCAAAGTAGCCAAGTGCTTCACAATTGTCTTAAAGGAATATAATTTTGTCATTTGGCCAAGTCATTGTGGTTCTTACTGCATCAAGTATGAATTCAATTTCAAAATTTTCTCTTCACACTCGTGCACTATCAACCTTTGAAACCTCAACCCAAACCTTGCTAGCGTTGGGATCTAAAGGAATAAAATGGACATTTTCTGTTGGATCAGTTGAAGACACACGACCAGTTGCAACTCTTAGCCCAAAGTTATCAATATATAACAGAATGCCCTTTTATTTAGTACCTTTGTTGTTACTACTAGTGCTAGGACTAGCACTCTAAAAAAAGTCATAAGCACATTCAACAGAGTAACGTCTCCGCAGCCTCAACACATTCAAGACATCAATATATATTCTCAATCTTATCTAAATATTTGACTACCCTAATTATCCAAATTAAGTGTTGTAAACCCAATCAAATTTAAAAACCAGTTGTAGAAACTTACTTGAGGTGATTTTCTGGTTGATTCATCCATTAGAGGTAGATCGGATAGGTGTAACCTATCAATAAGCCATGGGATGGTCTCTTTTAGAGCATCACCCATCAATGAGATTGCAGTCATTGGTCTCCATAAATAAGCATCATGTTTAACCACCAGCTTGACCTTAACAACTGTAACATTTCGTCCCACATAAATATAGTTCATCAATTCTTTAGGGTCAGTTAACATCAACATACCCTCAAAAATAAATTCATCATCTCCACTCTAATAATCATATATGTGAACTCTTCAGGCTGATGCATCCATTTGCTAATGATTCATGCAAATATGTAGATATAATATATTAGTAATCTACTCTATATGAATTTTAAAGGAACACAAAAGCAATTGTAATTTACTTCTGATCCGACAGTGTTAGGAGGGTGGGATAATTTAATATAAGCGTCCAAGATTATATTGTCAGAGGGTCATGCGATTTTAACTCCTACAACTTGAAAAAGTGAGACAATGTTTGGAGTAGGCCTTTATACATATGCTTCTAGGACTGATACAAACTTTACAATTACAGCAGCTTTATTAGGACCTAGTAGAATTTGACTAATCTTATATGTTGGTTCACTGGACCTAGTGGAGACAATGTTTGGAGTAGGTCTCCAGAAATATGCTTCTAGGACTAATACATACTTCACAATTACATCAGCTGCAGTAGGACCTTGTGGAATTTGACCAATCTTATATATTGGTTCACTGGAGCAGAATTCTCCTTCACCAACAACCACCTCATCAGTTGAATATCGATTCAGCAGTTGGCACCTAATGTCTCCTTTGCTAAAATCGCTTAAGTCGGACTTCAAAACATGATCCTTTTGTTTCTAACTAGGACAACATAACCAAACATATAAGTTAGCATCTTATTGAACATACAAGTTCACATTGTAAAACAACAAGTATAAAAAAGTTATCCTTTTACTAGTTCAGTCACTAACCACATTCTGCAAATTTTCAAGCTTGCTAAGTAATTCTGCTTAAGTTGCTTCAAGCTTATAGACATGTGAGTCCCTAGATAGTAAGATTGCCAACTTGATAACAGTAGTGCCCCAGCCCAACCAACTAAGTCTTCCTAGCTTTTCTTTTCCAAGTACCCGACTCACAACATCCTTCCTAATATTATTCGTGGACGTTGAGACAATTTGACTATCAAGTGTCTTGATCCTTTTCCTGAAATCAAAATTTAGACAATATTTAGAAAGTACTTTTAAAATAACTTGTAGAACAAACATTAATAAGAATTTAGGTGCTTCTTACAATAGTTTCTATAAATTCTTCCCTAACAGGTCTCCCATCAGAATGCGTATGTCCTGGTACCCACACCTTACTTCTAGTAACCTTCCTAGGATCAAAACTCCTTTTTCTACAAGTTAATGCAAATCTTAATCAATAATAATTCATTTACTAATACAACTAGCCAATTCAATACTCATAGATACATATCATATCATGAGCTAAGCGAGTCATTACTTTGCGGCTGGTGATGTAAGGAATTTGACTCTTCCTCAGTTGTTTGGAATTTTCAATTTGTTCCTATTGCCACAACGAGTCAGACGACATAACTAATCTACACCCAAAAAGAGCGTATAATTAACCAATAAACATAATAAATAACCTCAAAAGTTGAGCTATTTTTGTTCTTCACCCAACTATACCAAGCTGATGTACTTTGGATGTTTCTAGGCTTCATTTTCTTTAGTTCAACCTTGATTTTAGTTGATCAAACTTGAGAAACAAACCAAGATTTAGAAGTTCTCCACAAACCACCCATCTGCCTTAAGAATACTTCCTTTTGCCAATATTCTTTCAAATTGAACCTCCCTTGTCAAGCATTGCCAAGTTATACATTAAAACATTAACTTACAGCATTGATATATATATATATATATATATATATATATATACACACACATTTGTATTCAATCATAAACTCAAAATAACCTGAACTTCTTCCCAAAATACGTCTTTTGTGCATTCATCGAGATGTCTCAAGTCATCTAGCAGTACTGGCACATGTTCTCTCACAAGAAGACCAAGGAAAGAGGAGAGTGTCATTGAACCACTACCAACATGATAACCTAGATCGTTAAATTCCACTTGTACTTTGTCCTTAAGATTTTATGCCACTTTGCACATTTTAGTTTGATCTCTTGACTTCTTCTTTTTGTTTTCTGATTCTTGTGTCTGTGATTAAGAAGCGTCGGAGATGATTTTTGTGGAAGGAGGGATGAATTCTTCTTCTACATGGGTTGAGTGTTCTTTAAATTATTCTTCAACCACTTTAACTTTTTTTAGCTATTGTGGTTCTCCAATATCTTGTTCATCTGCACTCTTATATACTTCCATTCTCTCAACACTCTTATATGTTTTGTTCTCCTCTGCCTACCCTTCTTGTTTTTTTTCTGAGTGTTATCTCTACCATTATATTTTTTCCCTCTCCTTTGGTATAACCTTTCTTTTTATTATTTTAAGTCTTATATCGGTCTCTCTTAACACTCTTATCTCTTTCACTATCCTTTGGAACAACCTCCTTGTTTTTCGTCTGATTCTTATCTCTGTTAGTATCTTCTTCTATTCTCCTAACACTCTTATCTGTTTCATTTTCCTTTGGACCAACTATCTTCTTTTTCTTCTAAGCCTTATCCATGTCAGTAGCATGTTTCATTATCTCAACAGTCATATCTATTTCGTTATCATCTGTACCAACCTTCTTGTTTGTCTTATGAGTTAATGACACTGCATGACTCACATCAAGGCATGTTGTGCGCTTGCTGCGACGGACTTCAGTAACAACTACAGTCTTCAACGTCTTTGATTACCTAAAATGCAATGAAATTTTTTATTAGTTCTCTACTACAACACCTTCACATTATCTCTACCACTGACACATCGTTTCCACAAACTCTGATTCTAATGTAACTAGCTTCTCCGGATTAATTACATGTTGACAAAACCTATTGAAGTAATTGCATATACGATTCATTTCAATCTGAGATCCTCTAGGCAGTAAACCTCTCAATGCCACACGAAACATATTTTGTAGTAGAACATGATGGTCATGTGACTTCATACTACCAATTTCGGGAGGATCTACTGACACACAGTGGAGCTGTTAGCAAAATATCTATTTAACCTTTTGAATTTGGATAACCTTCTGCAGAATTTACGTTTTTCTTCCTCAGAAAACCAATATGTAGTTGGAGGTAAGTAAGTTCTCTTCCCACTTATCTCTATATGTAAGTTGTTTCAAATCCCAATGTCTTCTAAGTCTTTTCTAGTTTTTAAGTCATCCTTGGATTTCCCAGAATACATCATAATTGATAATAGTGCATCAAACACATTTTTTCCGACACGCATGACATCAATATTGTGCTGCATAGGCATATCCTGCCACAAAAAGCACAAGTAGTTGTCACAAACACATTTTAGTAGCTTAAAATAAAACACATACTCAAATTTTAATGTAATAACTACTAACCTTCCAATAAGGTAATTAAAAAATGATATTTTTTTTCCACCGCCACTGATCATCTTCTTCTTCATATTCTTCAACTAAACTCACATCATCATCTTATGCTTCAATCATTTTTCTGTTGCTTTTCTTATCTACAGTTCTACAAAATTCATATTTGAAATCTTTAAGGTTCAAATTTTTTCTCCACTTTGGATTTTATTCGCAGTACCAACCTCCACCGTGTTGTCAAACCACCCTTTTTTGCTTCTGTAAGGACGACCATGTCTTAAAACGCTTCTTGTTGCCCATATAAACATGCTTACGACTAAACTTTAATCACCTATGAGGTGTATCCTTCCCACAGACATTACAAGTTACTTTCCCTTCACTTTACAACAACTAATGTACATAATGTTGGGTAGTCAGTGATAGTCCACAACAACATAACTCTTAGAATGAAACTCTCTTTGATAAACGAATCATAAACTTCCTTACCTTCATTCCAAAAGTCCTTTTGATCATATATCAACGGTTGTAGATATACATCAATGTTGTTAATTGGTGAGATTGGTCCAAGTATCCACATTGTCAACATGATATTCTCTGCTTTCATACACTAAGTTAGAGCCATGTTGCAAGTGACTAAGAACACTGGCAATGTGCTATACTTATTTTTTCGGATAGAGAACAAATTCATCTCACTAATAGGCAAACCTAGTCTAAGGTTTCTTGCATCCCAGCAAACTCTGGCTATTTATCGTTTAGCTGAAAACAAGTCAAGGAGTCCACTAGATTGCTGCATTGAACCATCTTCAGTAGAATTAGTTTATTGCCAACGCAAATCCTCAGCCAACCGTTTTGATGTAAACATCCTTCTAACTTTTTCCTCTACTGGAAAATACCTTAGCACCTTTGCTAGAATCTTTTTCTTCTCGTCACTGATGTGCTTATCCTTTTCCCATCTTCATTCTCTACATCTTAGGCAACTCACCAACTCCTCAATTAATTCTGATAGAGGATTCAATCATATATGCAGGCGTGAATGACATCATAACTAAAACCAAAAATCTTCAAAAATCTCTTCATCTCATCTTTAGACTTAGGCAACACACTGTCTACCGCCTGTCATGAACTAATGTCAGCAACTAATCAAAAAATTTCTCTGACATACCACTCTTGACCTCTATCTGGTAAGGTCCCATGATTGTAGAAACCTTTGTGTAGTTTAGACAAGTCAAGTACAATAGAGTTTTTGCATCCTCTAACTTCTTCCTAAACTCAACTTCTTCTTTACTGTCAGTATCCTCCAAATCTTCTACATGATGCTTCTAAGAGAATTGCTTGCCTTCACTCGCCATAAAAGCTATCTTGATCAAGTCATATGCCTCATATCTAGACATAATATCATATTTTGTGTTATCAGTCCTTATATTCTCATGTTTACTCCAATATTTAATACTCTTGTGCTTCAGATCAATCCCTCTAATCACTAGATGCTCCAACACTGTCTCATTTGAGTGATGAACTAAATTGCGGAAATCAAGGCAATGACAGAACATATATGATATATAACCTAAACATCTTGCTAAATCAAACACAAACTTACTCGTCCCTTGCTCATACTCAAGGTTATTCCTGTAAGTAATAAAAAGTCAAAAAAAAAAAAAAACTTAGAATCGCCAATCATGAAAAGAAATCAATGAAGAAATGTTATAAAATTAAAGTTAATATCTTGGTAACTAGACCCAAGATTTATCCATGTTACAACGGCTTCGAGCGAATGTGCTTATAAGTAGTAATCAGAGACACTAACGTTAAGCCACAACAATAATAGAGAAAGAGATATGCTAGAAGAATCAAGTTTGATGGTGATATCTGCTAGATTATCTTATCTTTTTCTTATATCAAAATACAAAAGAAAAGCTAAAGTGTAAATCGACTAAACTCAAAGAAACATTTAGCCTAAAGCCATAGTAAAGGAAAAACCATAGAAGTTATAGTACCTTCAACGAAAGCACTTAATCTTTAACGAAATCTTCTTATAAAAGAGTAAGACAATCGAGATAGATCAATTCTACATGTAAGAACCCTAAATCACTACAAATCAAAAACATACACGATTTAGTTTATCAGAAACCAAAAAGAAAAAAGAGATAAAAACTCGATTTCACTTTCGCTTAGGAGTCAGAAAGGATTTCTTCAGGAACGAGTATGATAGCTGAAAAATTACTAGGTTTTTTGTTTCAGAGATTCCAAAAGGAAAACATGCAAGATGGATTACAGCTCAATTGTGGTGGTTTTGGATCCAACGAGTTATATTTTTTCGGAGATAGTGAGAAAAGTGTAAAATCGAAAAACAAAGGAGAAAACAAGGAAGGAGATTAGGCTTTAGCGAATGGATTTTGTGTGGAAGAGAGTCGGATTAGGCAAGCAAACTAGAAGGAAAGAGGGAAGAACACGAAAAAATTGGGGTTTTCTTTTGGAGGCAAATGTTTTAGAGCCTAATTTTTCTTAGTGTCGCAGGAATGACAAAATTTTTAGCCGTGTAAGACTATGATGTTGTTTCTAATTAAGGATCTGCGGTTAAAAATCATCGTTACTTGATCAAACGATACGCGGAATTTTTTTTATAATTTAACAATTTATAATAGCATTTACAATTATATAAACGATATCTTAAAACCAGTTGTAAGAAAACCATAGCACAATTGATTAAAAAACGCTATAAACCAATGTTATGAAAACCTCATTATTTTTGTAGTGATTTCTAAACAAATTCTACATAGAACAGAGATGGAGCTCTATCCGGATTAAAATCTCAGCCATTCAACAAAGATGAAAGGAAATCTTTCATATAGCATTGGATAGATTCAAGGAGTAAAAAAGGGACTTCCAAACCATGGTTTCTATGAAAGAAAATCTAAGAAACATCGTCTACAATAGGATCAACCATAAGTACAAGTTTTCTCTAGATAGAACTGCCAATGGAAGTTTCATTACAAAACTCGTACCCGAAGCTAAGCTTTTAACCGAGAAACTTGCTACTAGTGATGCTAGCAGTCGTTCTAATTATGATAGAAATGTGTGTGCACCCAACAGTTCAAGAGAAGCCGCACAAATTCAGATTTTAAGACGATAATTTCTCAACTTCTAAGAGACAAACGAGAGTTCATGTCATCAAAACAATTGGAAATGCGAATGGAGCACCTATGATGGAGTTTTTGGAATATGAGAGAGGTAAAAATGAGAATAAGTGAATTAAATTGGTGGTAATTTCGGAAATAAGAGATTCATTCAAGGATACTGAAATCATCCAAATCTTTCTTACCAGAACACTAATGTTGAAAACCCTCAAGACCAGTTCTACCCCCCCCCCCCTCAAAATGCCCAACATGGAGTTTCTTTTTAGCCTAAAAAAATCTTTTCAACAAAGGAATGTAGCAAATGAAGCAACAATTAACTTATCCTCAAGCTATTGCAACTAATCAACAAGAAGGCAAGCTTGAAACTATATTGAAGCAAATCTATCAAGAGATAAAGAAAAACCACAAGGAGATTAATGAGATGCTGGTGAATATCTAAAATAAGGTTACAACAAAGTATGAAGCAATTGCAACTCATGTCCAGAAGCTTGAAGCTCAGATCTCTTAGACAAGCAAAGTTGTCAAGAAACAAAAAAAAACGGTGAAATCCTTATGCAAGGTCGCCAACACAACGGAAGTTAAAGAGGTTGTGTCTACTTCTAAGACACCTCATAAAATCCTCACTTCTCAAGTGAAACCAACTCTGGAAGGGTAAGGGTGTAATTCTGTTTTTTGGAGAATTAAAACTTAAATAATTTTTTTGTTGGTTTATTCATTACAATTCCCAATATTTAAATTACACGCCTTTATTTAACTTTATCATAATCACAACAAAATTATGACATTATTAAAAGTAAAACATATAACTATAAAGGAAGGAAGGATACACATTTACTTCATTTGGACAACATTTTAATGATTTTGGAGGATCGGGAAATGATATACCTGATTATTAAATCACAATTTCATGTTATGAACAAGTTTCTATAATTGTTCTTTAAGTTGGGGAGGAGCACAAGAGAAACGAGATGGAGTTGGATAAAAGGGACCGTCAAGGGAAGGCCCCTAGGTCTAGAGATGGTGATAGATGAGAGAGGCACGTTTTGGAAAGACGAAGTAATTATAGCTCAACCTCAAATCATACGAGAGGACAAATTGATGTTACTAGATACTTTCAGCGTCATGAAGATTTGGGGAAGAGAGGGTTCCATTGCTGTGGCGAGTATAGGAAGGCTGAGCTGCTAACAATTGGATGGGAGAAACATCATCCGTATGATCCTGTCATACAAAAAAGTAAAATAGGACCTTCTTCCAAGATGAAATTATTCTTATCATGGCTCCCAATTTAAATCACCACTGAGGGAAAGATGCGTAAAGACGAGTAATTTTCTCCCCACATATTGATATATTCGTGTTTTTGCTAATATCTAACATAGTTTTCAACCAATTTAGGCTTTTCAGAGTCTTTTCTCTTTTATTTTAGGTATTTTAGGTGTTGGGGCATTTTTAAAGAAAATATGATGATTCTAGAGGGTTTCATAAAACTTTTGATGAAGAAACGAAGAGCTTCGGGACTGAAAAACCATGATCGATCGATCAACTATATTGGATCGATCGATTTAGGCTGGAGAAATATGTGATCGATTGATCCACATAGGTGATCGACCGATCACCTCCTCTGACGGAAAAAATGAAATTTCTTTTTTTCTGATTTCTTTTTTTCCAGATAAATCCCAGACACACTATAAATATCTCTAGGACGTTTTTAGGGTTATCACATTTTCTTTTACTCAGACATTGGAGATTTCTTTTCGTTGTAAGCTCTATGAGACGAATCTCTTCACCCCCAAACCTTCTGGAGAAGTTTTCTGAACCCAATTTGATTCTTATCTATTTCATGACTTTGAATTTAAACTTTTCTTTTGCTTCCATGATCATGTCTGAGTATTTCCATTGTTAGGTTTTAGGGTTTACAAAAGAATTGATGAGATTAAATATTTAGGGTTGTTTAATTAGGGAACTATCAACAGGATTCTTCACATGGATTGATTTTAATGCTTGAACTTGATTGATCATCTAGTTCATGATTTTTCGTTAATTGAATACAATGAGAGTGAATTTAATTGCTTGAAAATAATACTTGTGAGCAAAGTATCTTTAGCCAACGAGAGTTGATGTTAAGGTGCTTTGTGAACAAATCAAAACTTGAACTTAATGCATGTTTAGCCTCCTGAATTCAATGAGAGTTAGTCTTTTAGGTTGT
Organism: Anastatica hierochuntica; assembly: GCA_900406275.1. Taxonomy (NCBI): domain Eukaryota; kingdom Viridiplantae; phylum Streptophyta; class Magnoliopsida; order Brassicales; family Brassicaceae; genus Anastatica; species Anastatica hierochuntica. The sequence continues at coordinate 4,668 of OVAN01001226.1, read as the reverse complement.
TAAACATAGCGATTGGAGCCACGAGAGTAGAAAGATTATGCATCTATGTTTTGATTTCTAATATGGCGCTTAATTGATTCCCTGATAAACATTATTGTTTTCATGATCTGATTTCATGTGAATTCCTTGATGCCTAACGCTTTTAATCCATTGAATTACATCATTTGTTAATTCTTGCTTCTATTTACACTTGCAATTCAAAAAACCAACAACAAATTTTGTGTCTTGTAACTTGATATGAAATCGAGAATCTTATTGCGTAACTAGGTCTCTGTGGATTGGATCCCTAAAATACTATTGCGTATTTTTGTGCACTTGCAGTTTAAATTAAGAGTTAAAACCTAAGATATCAAGTTTTGGCGTTGTTATCGGGGACCAAATAACGTCTTAGATTCTTTATTTAGGATTTAGTCTAGAATTTTTTTTTTATTTAGTACTCACGCGTTCTTTTCTGCTCTTCTTTGGTGTTTCAGGTGTATGACAAGATGAGGACAAAAGTATGAATCTCTAATTGCCTTCAAAAACCAAGAACTAACAAGACTTGAACGAGAGAATAAGATATCAAAGAAACAAGCTAAGATGGACAACCAAAGTCTTCCACAGGGTCAACAAGCAGTTGGGGGAGAATAGTTTCCTCATGATCGTGCTCTTCTCTAGCAACATGGCTTAGTTCAGCAGGGCTTGGTACCGTATGGTGGCCAGGATGTGCCACGAGCTCCACAACACAATCAGAATGTGCCACTAATGTCATAGGTCTTGCAGCCGCAGGCTAGGAGACCTAAAATTGGAGATTTTGATTCACTAGAGGCTTTCTTCGTTTACAGAAGTCTGATACGGCTAATGCCTATTGAGAGGCAGGATTATAAAATCAAGGCTCATGTGATTCAACTGGTGAGGCAGAATACTTTCCATGGGCTTGCTCAAGAACACCGAAGTTGGTTCGAATCAATATGGAATTATTACCTCACGTCCATTCTATATTTTCTCCTTGGTTGATGGAGCATCTGGAGATAATCGATAGCTAGTACTACTCACTCCAATGGTGTTCCACCTGACTACCTGAAGTGCAAATTATTCATTTTCTCTGTGGCTGATAAAGCCTAAAGATGGTACAAGTAACTACCCCTTGCATCTCTTACCTCCTAGGAAGAAGTTAAGGGAGCATTCCTTGCTCACTTATACACCAAGTTCGCATCAAACTAGTTAAGGAACATGATCTCAGGGTTTCAGTATGGAGCTATTGAGTCATTCTTTAAGGCTTGGGAGATATTCATGAAATACATCAGAGATTGACCTCACCACGGTTTCTCCATCGAGTGCCTACAGAATACTTTCTACAAAGGTATAGACGTAAGGTACCAGCTCTCTCTAGACACAGCCAGCAATGGAGATTTTACGACTAAGTCTGTGGATGACGTCTATTAGCTGATTGAGAACCTGGCAGCAAGTAACAGCAACCATTGTCCTGACAATACTAGGGGTTCAAAAAGGGCAACTTCTAAAAGTGCTCAAATTTCTGAATTGAAATTGATGGTGGCTCAACTTCTGAAGAGCCAACAGAACCAACAGAGGCATGTGAGTTTTTGCGAGGACATGACAGACATTAATGCGAGATTTGTGCTGTTGAAGATGGTGAGAATGCTGAAGAGGTGAACTACATGGGGTATCAGAGCAACAAAGGGTTCAATCTGACCTACAGGAATCAACCCAACTTCTCTTGTAAAAATAATAATGTTGTTGACAATCCTCAAGATTGCAGCTATCCTCTGGTAGCATTCCAAGGAAAAACCTTCATGAAAAAGTCAGATACATGAATATTTTCGGAAAGACTCGCGCAAAATCCAGGCTACAATGGTTCCCAGCAGAGACCTGCAGGAAAACAGTTTGTGCAAAACTAGGGTTCATATTTTCAGAGGAAAACGTCCGTGCAATATCCGGGCGTGCTGAATTTTCCACCTTGGTTTCAAAACAAAAAAACAGACATATGAGAATTTCTATGTTTTCGTAATTTTCAACAAGAGCTAGCTCCTCAGGAAAATAAACTTGAAGCCATAATTCAACAGATTCTAGAGGGACGGAAAATTAGTAATTCAAAGGTTGATGGCATGTACAATGATCTCAACAATAGGTTTGAATCTCTCTCTCTCTCTGTCCATGTGAAAAAGATGGACATTCAATTGGCTGAGACTGATGAAACAGTTAAGAGATCTCCAAGAACTCTTCCTGGAAAGCAGAGGTGAACTCCATAGCACAGTGAAATGCTATGAAGTCTGAGAATGACAGAGAAGATGATGAGGAGGATGCTGCAAAAATTGAGGAAATCTCATAAAATAATCACCCATCTTCGGCGATTCCTGAGCGTAAATACAATCCCAAAGTTCAATACCCCTAAGTGCCAAAACATCTGAGGGAATTTATCAGTGAGAAGCCTTTGGCTGGTTTTCATAAAAGAGTGAAAAGGATCCCTCCTAACTCGTCATTTGAAGATGCTTGGGAGCATTACCATCTGAATTGGTTCTTCAAGAACACCAGAGAAACTATGGAGGAAATCAAGATATTTCCATTAAGGCTAGAAATGCATTTTCACCGATGAAAAAATTGTCTAAGATGGATGACCCTTGGAAGTTTGAAGTGTCATGTTCTATTTTAGGTGTTGAGTTCAATGATTCTCTATGTGATATTGGGTTTACGGTTAATCTGATGTCCAAGACCATTTTTGAGAGATTGGAGCCTCCTAATCTGGCCCAAGAGTTTGCAGACTCTTCCACAAAGTCTCCACAAGGTATCATTAATAATATAGATGTCAAAATGGGTAAATTTCTTGTTCCTACTGATTTCCAGGTAGTGGAGATGAGAAATGGTTCTCATAGGCAGTTGATTCTGCGAAGAGCCTTTCTAGCCACAACAGGAGCGAAGGTTGATTTGCCTTAGAAGAGGATCTCACTTACAAACATTGACGAGAATGTCTACTACAGAGTTGTGCCCACAAACGAAAGTATGCACACATCTTGCATCTTGTACTAGTGTAATTGATGGAATTGTGCACGTAGCTGCTTCTCAGGAATAATTGAGTACTAAGATCAAGGTCAATGAAGTCTTGGATGGAGACCCTTGCATCACAACACAAACATTTGGTATAAAAGCTAAGGAAAAACTGAAGAGCAAAAGGATCAAGGGCGATCCTCATTTCATGTTGATACCTCATAGTTGTTCCGGTGGTGTTATTGAGTATAAGGTGAAAAGTAAATGAACATCAAAGCCTTTTGCAAAAGTTCGAGCTACTCTCACCTCAAATTTGAAAGAGAAAGACATGAAAGCTGATAAGGGTCTCATGGGCATTGTTTTGAAGCTCAAGATGTTTGATGGTGGGACTTATTTTGGAAAAGTTTCCATGTTCATCGAGACTAATACCCAATTCCAAAAGTCGGGCAAATGACTTTAAATAAGCGTTTCGTGGGAGGCAACCCATTGATAAGATTATTTTTCTTATTTAATTCACTAAGACATTGATTTTTGGTTTTAGTTTTCATGTGTTTAAGGTTTTATGTATATATAAAAAAATTATGAGAGATGATTGACCGATCCTCACGTTACGGATCAATCGATCCGTCGCGGAAGATTGTGATATATCGATCTATACCTCTGATCGATCGATCTAGGTATGGTTTCCGATTTCGATTTAATTTTTGGTTGGATGTCGGTTTATTTTCACTTAAGTTGAACTGAATAACATATTTTAATTTTCTTAACTCGATTTTAAAGATCAAAACAAAAAAATTCATAAAATTTTATCCCCTTTAACCCTTTTCATTTGTTCTTCAAAGTTCTCTAAAATCGTCAATACTTAGCCGATTTTTGCGATTCAAATGTCTAACTTGATCATTTTTTGACCTCTTTCACCTGGTACTAACGGTTTCTGAGTTAGCAAAGTATCTTCTCTCTATCTCCTATTTTATGCACGAAATTTGGGTTTTCAATTTGGGTTTTCGCGAGACTCAAACTGAACTTGATTTTCTCATGTGTTTGTTGTTTATAATGGTTGATATGTATGCCTATGATGATTAGAAACAAACGTGAGTGAGATTTTGATGAGAAATTTGATGATTTAGGATTTGAGAACTTAGGATTTGGATATTTTTGAGAAATTCGATTTCACCTTATAATTTCATAATGAATGTTGTTCTTGATGGTTTATGATAGCTCAGGTTTTCGCCCGAGATAACATTGCAAGCGCACAGATGTACATTGTAGTGGTTTGGGATCGAACCCACAGAGACCAGAGGTAGCACGAAGAAATAAAATCAAACAGCGGGCTAAGGCTAAAAAGATGTTTTGTAAGATGATGCAAATGTCGAAAGTAAGAAAGAAAAGAAAACACAGGCAGCAAACGACGAGGTTGTAAAACAATCAAAGAAGTGTTGGGCATCGGGTATTCTCAAAGAAACAGTTCATGGTTGATTCAAACTACAAACTAGGGAAGAGGTTAAGAACCTTCTTGAACTCAAATTCTAATGTGGAACTTATCTACTTCCGTACTCACAGCTCCCTATGTATTAGAAATCTCGAGATTAACTTCCGTTGACCCTCGATTTTTAATCATGCATTACTAACAGATTCGATAGGTTAACAATTCACTTAAACATCAACTTCCGTTGGCTTAAGAAGAAT